>VZRZ01007703.1:1122693-1262469 GCA_013398175.1 Climacteris rufus
GGTGAGCGCGGCCTCTCCCCGCCGGCCCGGCCGCTCGCTGCCTCCGGGGAGGGAGCCCCGGGCCGTGAGGGAGCGGGCGGGCACGGAGGGTCCACAGGCCCCCAGGGCAGCGCCCCGGGGCCGCCCCCGCTGCCCGTCCCGAGGGTGCCGCCGGCAGAACCGCTGGGTGCGACGTGTCCGAGGCACGGCGGCTCCGCGGCGGGCGGCTGGGGCTGCTCGCCGTCCGAACGCCGCGTGGGGCGGCTGTGCCCTTCATGAAGAGCTTGGGCGCTGAACATCCTGCAGCGATGGTGCAGTTCAAGCAGTGATCTGCAGATCTGCGTTTTTGAGACAAAACCCTCCGGGCCGGTAACCTTTCAGTGGTGTTACACATGTACATCTCACTGCAGTGGGTGTATCGCAGTGCTCCGTCTATTTAAAGGTTATTTGAAGGGGGTGGCGCCTTATATTAATATTTCTTCTAGTATTTTGCAATGTAAAAGAATTGTTGATCTAATTAAGGGAGCTAGGTTGTGGTAGTGTGAGCCTGTACTGTTTTAAGTACTGACCCTTTTTCTTTTCAGCAATGGGCTACTTTTGCCAGGGCCTGGTACCTTCTCGATGCGAAGATGCAGCCTCCAGGAAAAATAGCAGCTGCCACTGTAATCAGACTTGAAGGCAGACATAAACCTATTTATCATGCACTAAGTGAGTATTGCACTGCAGGAAAGCAAATTTGCTTTTCTTCACACGTATGTTTCTTCCAATTTCAGTTTTAAAATCAAGCCTCATATAAAAGGTTACATTTTTCAATGGTTTATAAATTATAGTGAATTGGTTTTCTTTCTCATCTTTTTTCATCATACACCTCCACAATCTAATGTTGTTTCTTTACCAATACATATAAAGGATGTTAAGAATTTATAATTCATTTTGAGTAACTGAATTACAGCAGGTTGTTCTTTCATCTTTTTAAAAACCTCAAAACATGTTTAATTGATTTTAGATGTAATGAAACATCTGAGAGCTACCTTTCAGTAGATGTACAGCACCACTGGAGTTTTGGAGTGCTTCCTCACTCAGAATAAGGTGCAAAGAAGTCCTGTTTTCATGAGGCAGTGGGTACAAACTGAATCACAGGAGGTTCCCTCTGAACGTGAGATAGCATTTTTTGCTGTGAGAGTGACTGGAAGTCGTTGCCCAAGAGGTTGTGCAGTCTCCATCTGTGAAGATTTTCAAAAGCTGGTCCTGCTTTGAGCCCAGGGTTTGAATGACATATCCTTCAGAGGTCCCTTCCTGCCTCACACATTCTGTGATGGTGAGGCTGGGACCTGTGTGAGTCTTAAATGGGAGACAATCATTGTTGAAAAATACCTTGTTTATATAAAACCATCATTTTGTGCAGATTAGAAGATTTAGCTATAAAGATATATCTCTGATCTTGTTCATTACTTGTAATTCTGTAGTGCCTGTCTCATGGGGATAAGCATGTTATAAATAATAAAAAGTTGATCCCACATACTCCTGGTACAGCATTTCCTGTAATACTCATGCAGATTTTTCAAGAGGCATTACTAAAACATAAAGCCTTGAAGCTGGCTCATACATGCTAAATGTACATATTAAAATTATACTTGATCTGTTTCATAATAGAAGGTAGGATTTGTAGTGTTGTGAAGCTTTTTAAATACCAGAGTTGTTCTGTTGCAAATTTTGTCGTATGCACAAGGTGTCGCTGGAGGCTTACAGATGTCTGAGAAATAAAGCAGATGCTGAGAGGAACATGTTTTGCTTGTCCTGTGGGAAAGAACTTTGATACTTTCATGTCAAGTTATAAAGTACTGGAAAGTCATTTGAAGGATAACTCTTTGGTTTAAAGGATTCTGTAAATCAGTACCAAATGCTTGATGCATCAGATTGAGTACTGCTGCTGAGAAATTTGATACCCCCTAGGAGAGCAAAGTAGCAGGAACTTGTGGTTGATGTATTTGACACTTCTTTTTTCTTTTTTTGAACTAACAAATGTTTTAGTGTCTCTGAGATAACAGCTCCTTGTACAGAATAACATTGGGGGGGGATTATTTTGTTCTGTTTTTAATTTGATATTAGGTAATTCGGTGTTCATGCAAATGGAAAACTGTTGGCAGGAATTTCCTTAGGTGAGCTTATTCTNGTATTAATATTTGGTAATTCATGTGTGTGAACATGAACACCAACAATTTTGGTGTTCATGCAAGTGGAAAACTGTTGGCAGAAATTTCCTTAGGTGAGCTTATTCTGTCACCTTCCCAACCAAAAAAACCAAAAAGTCACAAAGTCCAGTGTCAGTTCTGTGATATTTGTGTAGATGTACAATGTTTTTAGAACTGAACTGTCAGCAGTGAAAGGCCACAGCAGTGAAGTTGTGTAAATTGCATTTGCACTTCAACTGTGGTTGAAAGAGGAGCATTAAAGGAACACAAGATTAAAAAAACAATTAAAAACTTAAATAAGGTGTGAAACTTGCATTGATTAATTACATGCTCCTGTAAAAAAAAAGGATGCTTAATTTAAGCCCTGCTCTGTATAGCTGCTTTGCTACCTACTCAAAAATGTTTGAATCAAGTGAGCCTCCTCAAATTCTTGTGTTCTAATATGGTGATGCAGATGAGACTGAACTTTGGACAAATCGTTTTCCCAGTAGTTGAATGTGGTTATAGCTGATCAAGATCATTACTTCTGAAATGAAAAACTACATCTTTTCTCATATTTATGTGATATTTTTGAGATAATATGGGTTTTGTTAGCACTTTGTTACTACAAAAGATCTATTAAACTAACTGTTTCTGGCAGGGTATTGGTGATAGATTATATACCTTGCACTTAAAAAACTTTTGATGTTAAAGTTGGTGATGTAACTCTAAACATATATGTATATGCTGTAACATTCACTTCTGCTTGGTAGGTGAAAATGTGGGAGTTTTCCCAACAGAGCTTTTGGGGTTTTTCTTAGGACTTTTTCCCCCCCTACACTTCCCTCAATGCAATAATTTCATTGCTTTTTTGTATCTAGGCCAAGAGTGTAACTATTTAATAGAAATATTTTACTTATCCAAAATGTTCAGTCCTTCAGTGAACATAGATACTGTGTTTATGAAAAAGTAAAATAAAACAAATATTTAGGCTCATTTTGAACTAACCTTTTTTCTGGTTTTTTTTTTCAAACATAAGTGCATATGCAGCATAATGTGTTGAATAGGATATAGGTTTGCCTGTAAGCCTGATTTCCAGATCTTAGCTGAATAATTGCAATGGTTTACTCATCTGACCTGATGGTATTTTACCTGCTCACCTGCCTTCTAATCTGATAGTACTAAAAACAGTAATTAAGATTGGTATTTAAGTGCTGATTTGGATGGTGTGATTCTAAAAGCTCAGATCTTTAAAGTTCAGCTTTATGGAAGTTGTATTTATGAGCTACTATGTGTGTATTGCACACATGATAGTTGTTATTTTGGTTGATTCCCCCTATGGTTTTCTTTAATATTTTCCACTTATTTCTATGTTGTAGATGACTGTGGAGATCATGTTGTCATAATAAATACAAGACATATTGCCTTCTCTGGTAACAAATGGGAACAGAAAGTATATTCTTCACATACTGGGTAAGATTTATGGTAAATAATTAGAAGAGTGTGGTAAATTTGATGTCATATTTTCTTAATAGTTAAAGTCTTTCTTTAGTGTATTGGTTCAAAAGGGAATTCCTACTTAATTTTTTTTGGTTGTTTTTGAATATGTTATGATGTTTAAAATGAAGCAAACCTTTTTCTTCCTTTTTTTTTTTTCTTTTTTTTCTTGTTTTTTTATCCCCAGTGTATGTTGTTAGGGAAATAATTTAACTCAAAAGTAGTCAGAGCAATTGAATAAGGTAACAGGTTTGGTGAGCCAGGCTGTGTCTTGGTTGAACCTCTGGACCCAATGATCTGGACTGTTCTGTTTATTATATAATAAAAGATATTTCTATTGGCACTGCACATTTTATATATATCCATTGCAGTGAAAGTAAAATATTATTATTGTAGACATGCCCAGTCTTGATAAGGTTTATTTGAAATAGCAAGAAAATAATAAATACTGTTCAAAATTGATGTCTTGTATGTCAGCCACAGACCTGATCATCTGGAAGTATTTCAGAGCCCTGCATATCTTATTCCTGTTGTACTCTATAGCTGTTATGGTGGATTTAATAAGCAGTTTTAGAAACACATCCATGTGCTTGTCAAGCACAAGCTTTTTCATAGTCAAGTGAATAAATAAGAAAGTACAAATGGTGTTAAAATTAGCTGACAGGATATATAAAATACAGTTTTTGGCCTTATGAGAACCACTTCTTTTTGGAGGGCTTATAATACCATCACACCATTGTTCAAGGTGTAGTGATACTTTTGTTAATGTTGTGCTTGAGCATGTAGAATTAAGCTTGTATATTTGGGTTATTTTTCTAGTTATCCTGGTGGTTTCAGACAAGTGACAGCAACTCAGCTCCATTTGAAGGATCCAACTGCTGTAAGTGGTTTTCCCTTCTTCTCTTTCATTTGTAAACTGGTTGGTTTACAGTTAATTAGTTCCCCATAACATCTACCTGCATCTCTAAAGCTAAATTACAAATATTCTATTAATGGTTCTTAGAAGCTTGGCTTGTGACACCATTTTTGTAAACAGTGTTTTCAGGGTTAGATTGTAAGTTGTGTATTTTTGTCATTCTTCCATGCTGTCCAAAGGGGCAAATCAAGCTCGTTTGCTTCACTCATTTTTCACTTGTTTGCTTCCTTTTAGTTTCAGGGGTCTGACCTTTCTCATAAGTGAACTGCCTCCAGTTTGAGTTAGCTATACTGTACTTCAGCATAATGACCCTACTGCTTATTTAAGAGCCAGCAAGAAAAATGCTAATCTTAAAAATGTTAGGAAGTGCATCTGCCTCTTTTTCCCAGTAAAATTCAACAGTAGGTTTTAAGTGATGATGCTTATTTAAATCTTTCCTGCAATGCTGTGTGTTCATGGTCTGTAAAAGAAATGGAAATGGTGATTATGTTGAATCTAAGCCTCTTTACTACCTGTCTGTATTAGACTATTGTAAATTCTGAACTGCAGTGTTCATGTGTTTGTATTGATTAAAAATATAGGGAGCCAGATATGAGCATTTTGGTATGTTGACTTACACAGTTATGAAATTACTTTTGCTAAAGTTTTGACAGCATTGGAGGACTGAATTCTCTAAGTACTAATGTTTCAGAACATGATATAATTGCCACAGAGATTAATAGATATTTATGTTTTATTTTGACTTTTAAATGCTTTTGTTTGGGTCACTTTATATATAAAATACAAAAGTGCTTCTTCCTTTTCTTAGAGAAATTTTATCTGCTGTAAAATTCATGGGTTTTATCAATGATTTTTTTATCACTGATTTGGAAATTCTGATTTGTTCCAAGCCTGTCTTTTACAAGATGTTGTGCAAGAACTCAATAAAAAAAGTGATCCACCATATGAATTTGCCTGATTTTTGTTTTTACTGTCACAACTTCTTCAGATGAAGTGAAACTAAATCCTACATTTCCATATTACGTTCTGTCTAGAATTTTTCAAAACAAATGTTTTTGCTAACAGTCTCTAAGGTAGTTGTAGTTCCTTTGGGATCACTGGTAGTTCCCTGTCTAAAATGGATTCTTCAGCCTATTTCAGCTGAGCTTCAGGCAGATGCTGTGCACTGGGAGGCAGTATAGCACAACTTGTTAGAGCATGAGGATTGGATGTTCTCTAAATTACCTTCTGGCATTCATTCTGAGATACCTCTTCTTGCCAGACTCATAGATGAATTTCTCTGCAAACAGAAGAGGATTAAATGCATTGCCAAAAACTAAAGCATGTTGGACAGAGACTCAGCAAATGGTGATGTGGCTCAAGTGTTAGTCTAACTTAGCAAGAGACACTGCTTTTTTTAACAGAATTGTGGAAGGTCCTCAGCAATTAACTCTATCATTCTACTGGAGATGAAGCATTCAGTTGTGTCTCTCATAAAGGTATCTCAGACTTGGTTTTGTCATAATTAGTAGTAGTGGGTGGCAATTTGGCCAGATACGTTCTGTATTTGTAGCTGCTACAGGTTTTGACTTAGAAGGGAGTTTATGGCTAGAAACATTTGTTTACTAGTTGAATTGTTTTGGTGTGAAATACTTTGGGATCTGACGAAAATGGAAATTATGGTGATCCTTTATTAACAGGTTGTATTTTTAGAACTAGCTTTTAAAATCTGAAAAAATAGTGCTGTAAAGAGAACAATGCCTAGCTTAACTAACATGTGGATCTTTGTATCATGATCTAAATGACATGTATTTATTGTGAAGACTTCTATAAATCACTTTATTTTGCTTCCTTTCTCTTTTAATCATGTTGAATTCAGTTCCTGTGAAGCCAGTGGGGTTAGGAAGATTGTAGGAAGTAGGCTGTGTGTTCCTGTGGCATCAGAATCTTCATTTTGTAAAGTTAGTTTCATCCTGGAGGCTACTGCTTTTTCTCTGCCCTTGGACTTACTGACTCCTGCTAACTCATCCTGGTAGTTTTTCATTAGATGAGTCAACATTGTTTTTGGAAATACTGCTGTTAGAGAAATTAAGGCAGTAAATTAATGGAAGAGACCTAATTCCAAAGAAAAGGATGTTGTAAATTTCCATGCTGCTACATAGAGATTTTGCAATGGATATGACTATTTTCAGTTTATATAAGACTCCCTGAGTGTGTGTATGTAGTAGGACTGCAGTAATGCTTAACACTGTCTTTACTTGTATCTAAATCCAAACATACAAATCCCCAAGATAAATATTGTTCTGTTTGTTTTGTTTCTAGTATACAGAGTGTTTTTAGGAAAACCTGGTGCACAGTTAATAGCTAGTTTAAAAGGTTATAAGGAGTGATTTGGTGCAAAGTGCTGTAGTCTATGCTTATGTGAGGGGCTGAAAGTCATAAGTATAGTTGTCAGAATTTAGGCAAGGTTACTGTAGTATCACCCTTGATCAGTTCTAGCTCCTTCCTAAGGTTCCACCAAGGATGATGATATGACATTCTCACTTAATGCAGGTTGACCTCATTGTATCTATCTTACTAACTTAGGAGCTTTACATTCCTTGCAGGTGGAACTTCGTGCTTCAGAAAGAAGGTGCTGAATTTGAATGTACATGTGCCTTTTTTCCTAGGGCCATAGGATGATTCAGGTTGAAGAGAACCTCTAGTCCAACTTCCTACTCAAAGCAGTGTCCACTATCAAGTGAGATAAGGCTGCTGTGGATTTATCCAGACAGGTCTTGCAAGCCTCCCTTAGCAACCATTTGTAATCCATGACTTCTCTTCTTAGTTGAAAAGAATTAAAAACCCACCTGTCCAGTCAGAAGTGTTTGATCTCAGATGTATAATTTTGTGCCTGAGACTGGAAAAATACTACTTTTTTTTTCCACTGCTAAGTATCTTTGATGTTAATATGGGTCAGTGAATGCAAAAAGAAGTCTGCAGAGTTGATGTTTTTTATAGAGCTTCAAGTTCTGTGTTCATTTTGCCAAGTTTTTCAGTACTTCAGAAAAATTTGCATTTATACAAGGGTGAAAATTAGTGTGTTGACAAAAAGATACCAAAAGTACACAGTCTAGCACATTTTTACCTTAAATACTTGTGAGTTCATTTGGGAGGCATAAAGAGGGGAGCATCTCTGAATCTGTTTAAAATTTCTGATGTTTTCAGTTGTTTGGAGAATAGCAGAGAATAACACTCATCTATTGGAGTTGGCTGGGCTATTTAAGAAGTGCTTATTGAAGGAACAAAATAGCTTGTTCACATTTCTCTGACTTAGATTGAGTGTAAATTCTTGGACCACCCATAAGCAAGACTATTTAATATGTTCTTTAGGTGCACCATAAAACTTTGTTGCTGTAGTTTGAAACAGCCACTCTGTTCTTCAGGTTAATACCATACTAATATTCTGTGTGGTAGGAATAATCCCTTAGGATACAAGTGGGCAGGCAGCATTAATTTCCATTGGGGGTTGCTAAAAAAATCTGATTGAAAGGCTTGATGTGTTTTCTTTGCCGGGACAATCTTTTGAAATCAAGGAAGCAGGTAAACCTTTTGATTTGAGGTGTAGGTGTTTAGAATGATTAGAGGTTTGGGCTTTTCTCGTTTGTTTTTAATAAAACTTCCATAGGTTTTTGGTTTGCTAGAAAACTGCTGATAGGCATGAGAGCAGCACTTCCAAAGTTAGGCTTCTAGGTCCTTAATACAGAAAGACTAAAAGAATGTAGTTTTAAATAGCAGATTTGAGAGGGAGCAAACATTACTTGGCTTTCTGGAAAAATCTTACAGATGTTCATTTAAGAAAAAGAACTGAGTAAAGTTCTCCATCTTCTAGATGTAGAACTGGATAGTAATCTGTAGAACTAGATTGTAATCCTGTGAAGACAAAATTTTCAATCAATTTTTATTTGATTTCTCAAATTAGAAAGGTAGGCAAAACTTGGCTTCGTTTTTTGTTTGGTTTTTCTTTCTAGCTGCATCAGAAACTCACTCCCAGAAGAAAAAAAAGAAGAAATTACGTTTGGCTAAGACCAAATGCTCAGTGAGAGGATTGACCTTTGCAGTATTCAGAGGCTGTATTGCCTGTGACAGAGAAATAATGGGCAATAATTGTTCCGAATGAATGTTACCTTCTAGGGAAGATTATTAAATGAAGCAGGGTAGCTCTATGGAAATGTGCTGGGAGGGAAGCTCCAGGGGTGTCAGGGTTCTGGTTTGTTCAGCTGCTGCTGGCACTGATATGCAGGGGTTCAAAATGTTTTAATTCTCCTTTTGAATACCCTTTAGCAACTGCTTGCATGTATAGACTTGCCATTATAGCTGCATAATAATGGTCTTTTGAAGAAAAGCTCAGACAGAAAACACAGTTAAATCTTGCTGTTGGTATTTGAGGACCTGTTTTCTTTGCATCAGTAAGGGATAGTGGGTAGAATAATATGCTAAAAGTGAGTTACTGAAGCACTAGATATAATAGCATTGTCTTTTATTACTATGGAGTAATGTTTTTTAATTAAATAGAGCAAAACTTCAAAGTCTGGATTAGCAGGCACACAGAAGTTAGTTTGGCAAAGGGAGGAGAATATGATTATGGAACATGTTATCTTGAAACCTGTAGGTGATCTGAATAAGTCTGACAGCTGACTTGGTCTTTTGCTTCATAGTAGACAAAAATCAATACTTGTATTAAAAAAATCTTAATCCATTCCTTATATGAATTTTGAAGTCAAGTTAATAATTTAAAGACAACATTAAACTTCCATGTTTTTGTTAAGTGCTGAACAACAGTGGAAAGCCAAATGGCATGCATGGAGGTTTAATTTGTCTGTGACCAAATGATTTTTATGGCAGTATTGAATACATTCATTGTTGCTGTAATACTTGTACAACTGTCAGAGGTAGAAAGATAAAGTTCTTTGTATTGTGTTTTATAATGTGTGGTGAAAAGAATATTGCATACAGAACAGAAAACCATGAACTGGTAGAAGGAAAACAGAGTATCAAACTGTACCTCCAAGTAGCTGCTGTATCTCTTGAAATTCTTCTAGGGGTTTTTTTTGGTGTGCCTTGTTAATTAATCACTTTGTTTTGCTATGGAGCACTGTGTCCTTCCCATGTTCTAGAGTTGCTTCCTGTTGATTATTGGACTTAATTCAGCTGTTAGGGTAGACTTTCTTCTGGAAATTCAGCCAATTATTTTGTGCTCCTCTGTACCAGGTGTGGTATTGCTCTATTGATTTCCATCTTTAAAGTATGTTTTATCTGGCAAAGAATCTTTCTCAGAACTTGGTCTCCATCAGACACAGTCTACAAGTTGCACATAAGCCAAAGCCTGTCACAAAAATGGAAATGTTTAAGTCTCACAGTTCTTCAAATAAATATTTTTTAATTTATTTGTACTCAAAAAATGTAATAGCACACTGTAAGGGACTGAAAGTGTGAGAGTTTTAATAGAGCTTCCTTCAGATTCCTTTCCTTCTAATTGCCCTTTAATTTGGAAACTAAAAGCATAATTTCATGTAACTCTGTTATTAAGAGCATGTCTATGCTGTGAGTATATAAATTAGCCAACTTGAAAAATAAAGTATTGGAATATTCAAGATGACAAATGTAATTAGAGCCAATAGGAACTTTGTAATTCAAAAAAAATCAGGGCAAACAGCATTCCAGTAGTATAAAAATCCCCAAATACTAACAATATAGTGGCTGTATACATCTGATGATGGATGTCTTTACCTGATGGAGAAAGGTCTTTAGGAGTAAGTATTTATGAGGGTATGGAATTTTACACATTGCTAGTACTGAAGATAAAAGACTGGGGGAGGGGGCAGTGGGAGTCCATGAATAACTGAATAAAGTGTTAGACTGTGCTAATCAGTTTTAAACTGAGCTCAAGGTTGCAGTGAGACCTGTGAGTGGATAGACCTCTTTGTCAGTCTGAAATCCCACAGAAAGCACTGGGTTTTTTAACTTTCATGTAAAATTAAACTTTTGCTATTTTAATGATACAAAGTAAGCATAATCACATAGAAAGCAATAAAGTTTGTCTTTTATTAGAAGTGTATTACAAGCATATAAAAAGAGTTATTATTAATTCCTGAAAGAAACAACATGTTCTCATGTGTCTTTTCAGGAAGCATTGAATCTGGGTTTCAGCTTTGCATGAGTTCAGTAGTAGACTTGCAATTCCATACTTTTTTTTTATTTAGAGTTGGTGTATTTTTAGTAAACCTTGAGCATGTTCAGGTACCAGGAGAGCCCTTACTTAACACCCTGCAACTATCGCTGGTTGGATCTGCCTTTTCTGTTGCACAACCTTACTCAAGGTGCAAAAGCAAGAAGTACAACTTCAGTTAAGCCTGTGCTTTAGTGAGTTCTTTGACTTGTCACCACACCAATGAAAGTGAAGTTCAGGCTGTAGGCAGAATTTTGGGCTAGAAGTTGGATGCAAACTTGGTCTTTCCAGGAGCTGTGTTTGGATTTGTTTTGGCTTGTAGAAGAGTCTTTGAGGCAGAAGTTACAGTGAAGGAAGTTTTCCACTACTACCTTCTGTGTGCTGGCTTCCTCTGTAGCCTTCTGTTCTATAGTTGGATGAATGACCTTGCAGTAAATCCAAATCCTGGGCTGCATCCAGAGCAGTGTGGCCAGCAGGGTGAGGGAGGTGATTCTCCCCTCTGCTCTGCTCTGGTGAGGCCCCAGCACAGGAAAGGCGTGGACCTGTTGGAGCAGATCCCGAGGAGCACAACAGAAATAATCAGAGGGATGGAACACCTCTCCTGTGTGGAGAGGTTGAAGAGGTGGAGTTGTTCAGCCTAGAGAAGGAAGGACTCTGGGAGACCTTTTTGTGGCCTTTAAAGTATATCAAGGGGACTTGCAAAAAAGATGGAGACAGCCCTTTTATCAAGGCCTGTAGTGACAGGACAAAGAGTGATGTTTTTAATTGAAAGAGCTTTAGATTAGAAATAATAATTTATTTTATGTGAGGGTGGTGAGACTGAAACAGACATCCCAGAGAAGTTGTGGATGCCCCATCTCTGGAAGTTTTCAGGGCCAGACTGGATGAAGCTTTGAGCAACCTGGTCTAGTGGAAGTTTTACCTGCTCGTTGCTGGAGTTTGGATGGGGTGACCTTAAAAGGTCCCTTCCAACCAAACCCTTTTGTGGTTCTGTGGTTTGCCTGGCAGTAAAAAATGGTTTGTGCTTATGTGCACTGATTTTTCTGTTCCAGGTCTTGTGATTATGAACTTCTTTCATGTATGAGAGGGCACAGAAAGGCAAACGAGTTCTTGAACAGCATGGAGAATAGCAGGTGTACCACAGCATGCCTTGGATTATTCTTATTGCACTTAGGATACTTACCTGTAGAAACTGTTATTAAATATGTAATTATCCATGATCATTCATTGTCCATTATCATTCTTCAACTCCTGTTTTCGTGATAGTTTGTCAGAACCTGAGGTTGTCAATACTGCAGTGACTGTACACAACATTGAAAGTATTTCTTCATTGTTAAAACTTGAGCATATAAATCAGTCATTCTTTACAGAGTGATTTTTTTAATAGACACGTTTTTAATACTGAACAGTCCTTTTTTGTAATGTGGAAAAAAATTCAGAACAGATTCGCCAGTCAGAAGTATATACACCCAAAATGGACCAGCAGCTCTACCTCACTGGTTTATTTCAGCAGATCTCTGTGCCACATGCTGCAGAGGAAGATAAAAAATCTGACATGAACATTGCTTTTTTTGAAGAAACAAAATATTTAACATAATGTTAATTTTTAAAGTCTCTTTTCATTAGACTGAAACCATTAAATAACTGTGTAGGTCAGAGGTCATATGTTGGACCATGTGTATGTACAGTTTATTAGTCTAAGAAATAAATACTGGTTCTTACACAATCTGAAGTTAAAAGCAATTTTTAGATAAAGAAAAAAATCCCCTCAAGCAGTGTGTTGTGAAGTCTCAGGCTTTGTTGGTTTAGATCTGATGCATTTTGATCTTTCATTGACAATAAGGAAAAACGCTGGATAGAAAGGAAAATAAGCATAAGAAATCAAAATTGCTGATGGTAAAAGGGATGTTCACATGAGCTGCTGTTAATATCTATATTTTCATTTATTATTACGGTGTCTCACTTAATTTTTCTTATTTAGTGAAGCAAACCAGTGAAAATTCATTTTCTGTCTTTGTCTTGCCTTTCTCTAAGCACGATAGACTGTCCTAAATAAATTACAGTTTGCTCTACAAGCACAAATAGTTTTTATCCCTGAGAAGCAATAGTTTGGTTTTTTGGTTAAAAACCAAAAGCATCTTTGGTTTTTAATAGATGCTTAATTTTTTTTTGTTAGAGAAGGTATCAAAACTATAGATTATTCTGCATGACTGGATGTATTTCTTCTGTCATCTTGATTTATTGTATTTGTCCACAGACCTGTGGTACTGGCTGGCTAACAATTGAAAATCTTAACATGGTTCCACCTGGGAACTCAGTGATTGTCTCTGAAATTTCAATTGAATTCCTGTAGTTAATTTTATCAAAAGAATCCATTTTTCTCAATACACTTGGCAAAATATCCTGGTGCCTGGAGATTTGTTTGTGCTTAGTGCCTTGCATTTCAGTGTGGTTTATTGGTTTGAGCTTGGTGTCCCACTAAGCATGCCTGGGTAGTTGCTGGCTTGGAGCTGGAATATTTCTGGGTGTCCTGGAGCACACATTTTACTCACAAAATTGCACGTAGGTCTACCCCTAAATGCTTTGCTGTCCTTTATAAAACCTTTTTTTTTTTTGTCTTCTATATTTGTGTGCATTGTTTTATATTTACAAATGTTCCCCTTCTGGGTAAAGTCTGTAACAATGTGGTTTTTATTTAAATAAAAGGCATCTTTACTAGAGTCCAAGAGAAAATCCTGGTGAAAATTGTTGACTTTTCAATAAGCATCATCTAGTGTAGATGTACAAATTCTATTGGTTCCTGATGTTTAGAAGTGAGTTTGTTCATCTGGAACTAATAGCAATGGAATAAATTATAAATAGTAAGTTCATAATGCAGTGTTTTGGTATGTCAGCTTTGCTTAAGATACAAAACATTAATTTTAAAACTGTTTTAAACACAGAAAATTACAATGTTAAACTGGTTGCTAGAAACACTTGGGAAATTTGTTAGAGCATATTTTATTTTTTTCCTAAACAGTGTGTGTATATAAATGTGCAATACAATATGGAGTTACCACAAACTTCTCAGTTCTTTGAAGTTGAATGATCATAGGCAGTTATCCACAATGCTAAATATAGCTCTTAACTTTCTAAGCTGCAGTTTTCTACATGGCTCTTGAAGTGTTTATATGGTGAGGAGTAAGTATTTATTTTTTTAAAACTGAAGTCTAGAGCACCTTCTGAATGTGGTGCCAGAATTCTTCAGCATGGAAGAAGATGACTATAAAGAGGTTCAATAATTGATGGAGTGGACAGAGAGAAACACAGTATTTCAGGTTATTTGTAACCTGTCTGATTATTTGTAACTGTTGCCTTTCCTCAGATTGTTAAACTGGCTGTTTATAGAATGCTTCCAAAAAACCTTCAGAGAAGAACTCTGATGCAGAGGCTACACCTGTTCCCTGAAGATGTGAGTAGTCATTCAGTTTTGTTTTCATTCCTGTGTTTTATGGAAGTGAAAAGGGAGTGTTAGCAATAGCACTCATGTCATAAGAAAGTACATTTTTTAAAAATCAAGCTACTTTTTTAAAAAATATATCTATATGTAATTGGTTCTTTTTCCATATTATTTCACAGAACTGTGAGAATCAAGACATGTGAGGTTGTCCCCTGTATTTTGGTCAAACATTTAGCATGAAGAATGCAGTAGTATTGACAGATTTTGGTCTGGCTTTGCAGGCAGTGGTGTTGTTTTTTAAACAATCAGATAGTTGACTATTCCCACCCATCTCAGGTTATTCCAGAAGATATAGAGAAGAACCTTCTGCAAGAGATTCCTCAGCCACGGGCAGTCCCCAAGAGGTTGGATGAATATACACCAGAAGAAGTTGCTGCCTTTCCAAAGGTTTGGACTCCGTAAGTATCTTAGATTTTTTTGTTTTTATTGGTACACTTTGACTGACTATGTATTATGTAGGCTCTCACTTTGTTAGTAAGAAAAAGTAGTCATTTTTCTCTTTATGTCATTTTTTTTGGAGAGAGTAGGTCAGTAAAACAGTGGTTGCTAAAATTATCTGTTTCTGGTTTTTGTTTTAATAAGAAAAGCTTTATTTAAAATCATGTTTTCAACTATTTACTTAATCAAAATGAGTAGAGTAAAAGCTTCGTTACCCAATTTGAGTTATCTGTGCTCCATAATGCATAACTGTTAGCCACAGCCAAAGGAAATGCCACACAGGTCTGTAAACTCTCAAAAGCTTATTAAAAATCACTTGTACTTAGGCTCCTCATCTCAGATGATATTAAAACAAGTCTGTGCATCCATTCTGTGTAATTGAGGCACCTCTGTGTTACAGTCTCCATTAAAGGGAACAGAATCTGGCAAATACCTTAAGACCTCTTCTGAGCTGAAACAGGGAGATTGATTTTGACTTCTTCTAACCTATATTAGTTAAAAATCACTATATTTGCTTTTATCCTCACTACTGAATGAAGTTGAAATTCCTGAGACCTCCTGGTTTCTGTGAGATTTCAGTGGATTAGCCCTGAAGAAATTTAGATTCTGCACCATTGACCAGAATTCTGCGGTACATTACAGTAAAGCTGATAAGCCTCTCTTGTGATGTGGTATGCTATACTCTTCTATAACTGTGTTTGGTATTAAAACTGATAAATATTCTCCATGATAATTGAGCATTGACTGAGGAGCTGGCACATAGTTTTAGCTAACTAATTGGGAGTAAAAGGAAATGGTGGTGTGCTGCCAGAGCTTTTGAAATGCATTTCTTTGTCCCTACACGCTGCCATAGTCTTGGTTGAGTTCATCTCCTTAGCACTGGGCCACCTTAATTGTGTTGACTTGCAGCTGTGTATGGCAGAGGACAAGTAAAGTTGATGCCATCCAATTTAATCATTGCTGTCAAACTGAGTTTCCTAATATCTTCATGTTAGCATGTTATCCTTGGGGGAAATTTGCAGGTAAGAACACTGTTGCAGTTAGAATTCCACTCCCATCATTTCTTGGAACCATTCCCTCTGGAGGACTTCAAAGCACAAAGAAAATAAGCATTCCCCTTTTTTTTTATATTTCTCTCCTGTGCAGTCTCATCTGGATTGATTGCTAGCAACTGCTGTGTGTATACAATCTTTTTATTCTGTGCCAGTTCTGGGGTTGGGGAGTGCTGCTGCCTTAGAAACCGTGCAGCAGATTTGGAGGCTTTCAGCTCAGAGGATCATAGAGCTTCTCCTGTGGCTGGGCTGGGGAGCTCAAGTGGGTGTTCTGGTGAGAAAAAACAGGGAATAGGTGGGCCTGAGAGGAACAGAATGCTGGGTCTAAAATGAGTGAGAAAATGCTAGAGTGAAGTGGAGCTAGTGGGCTCTGGGTGGGATAGGGAAAAACAAATGGGAGTTTGGGAGAATTTTAATGCTCTGAGTGTAGAGACTGGGCCAGAAGTTTCCCTTCAGCCAGCTACTCCATCTAGAGCCACTTTTGAAGGCCTGAAGACGTACACAACACTGCTACCATACCCCTGCTGGGTTGGACTTTTGTCCTACCTTCTTTTCTGCTCTCAGGAACTGGTAAACTCTAGCAGAGGGCTAAGAATGAGGATGGGTATCTACCATTTCTCCACTAACTGCAGGGCTCATTGCTGGTGCAGTTTCACCTTCTTGTCCTGGCTTGCAACCAGACCATTATGAGTGTCAGATAAGTTTAATTCATCTCACTTATTTAGCAGTTTTGGTCTTGGGAAGATTTTCCAATATGAAGTACTGGGAAAAATAGTCATGTGTTACCTCTCTGAAGGCAAAGGTGTGTTTTGATTCTCTGGCATTCAGATTTCTATGGGAGAAGGGCTTAGTTGTGAAATAAAAGATAAAAAATTGGGCAAATTTGGTAAAATAACTTTCTGATGTGATAAGTAAAATACAAAAGTCTGTAAAAGGGGACTTAAAGTGAACCACTGTTCTGATTAAAGTGCCAAATGGAGTGTCTGAGAATAGACAGATTTGCACCAAACACATTAAAAGAAAGGGTATATGAATATGCAGCTGTGTTCTGAGCTTGTCATTGTCATTTCATTCTTTTCAGCTGACAGGCTGCCCAGGGAGGTTGTGAAATCTCCAGCCTTGGAGATGCTCAGAACTCACTGCTCAGTTCCTCAGCAACCTGATGTAATGTTGAAGTTAGTTCCTCTTTGAGTGTGGTCCTTTCAGATGCAAATTATTCTGTGGTTCTTTATATATGGTGAAAGTAAACAAACACAAATAGTAAAATAGATTAATATTTTAATATACTTGTTTTAAAAACCCAGTGCATAGGTTGCTAACAGTGTTAGTCCTGTTTGGCTGTTTGTTATTCTGAACTAGGATCTTAGAAACAATGTACCTTACAATATATAAACCAGCCGTAAGATAGATAATAGGGAATGTAAATAGCTGAATTAATATGAGAAATTACTAGTATTAGGAGGAAAAAACCTTTTTTTTCTCTTTAATTGGAAATAATACTGTAAATTTTCATTTGGAATGTGAAGAGAACATGCTCAGAGCTTGCTGCTAATGATCTCACTGGATGTTTTAGCTGTATTTTGTATCAAAATGTCTTGCTATGGCTGGTTTTTTTAAAGGCTGTTTTCTTGGTTATTGGAGACTGACCCACCATAGAGAAATAACGGTATCCAAGTGAAACACTAACACAGAGAAACAGTTTTAAGGAAAGCACAGATGGAGTATGGAAACCTAGCAAATAATTTGGTTTTCAGAGCGGAGAGCCTTCCCATCAGCCCTCCTTCCACCAGAACAGGACATCAAGAGGGCTCCTGCTCCACGAAAGTGGAGAATTAAATGTCAGAGTATTTCTAGTCAGGGAGACTTTCTTCAAGCATTCTTTGCTTTTATCCCTAACTGAAATCACCTGACTTCCCAACCTGTGCAGAGGTTCGTTCTTAGATGCTCCATGGAGAGGTTTGAAGTGTGATGGAAAACCATGTAGATACAGGAAAGTAAATTATGTCTATTCCATACATATTTCAAGGGGGAAAAGATCAAAAAGTAGTTCCTCTGACAGAGTTTGATTTTGTACCATGAATGAAGCCTTTATTTCAAGTGTGTTTGAAATTTCAGACTGTATGTCTTTTAAATGAGTTTTAAACAGAAATAATCACAGAATTCACCAGTCACATATGACTAAGCAAACAGTTCTGTTCCATAAAAGCAAGGATACATCAGATTCATGGGTAAATTTTCCTGTTATATACCATTTTAAAGTTGTTTGACTGTCTGGGTATATATATGTTTTGAGACAGTTTTAAAGGCAGGAAATTGTTTTTCAAGAAGTATTTAAATAAGAATGTTACCAGATATATAGAACAGCAGCTTTGTGTTGTTCCAGTGAGATGGATACATTCCTGGGAGTTTCCCTTCAGCAAGCAGAGCTGTCTGATTCCATGGAGTGTGCTGGTGCTGCAGTGCAGACTGAGTGCCTGGTCCACTGCCAGCCCTGCTAGGAACTGCCCTGGGGCCAAACAGCTGCTCACTTGTCCTTGGGGGAACAAGTTCTTCAACACTTTTGAAGTTTTTAAAACTTGATATATTGTAAACTCTGAAACTTGGGTTTGGAAACCCAAACACCTTCTTAATGTTTGTAGTTCTGATTTCTGCCCCCATCTGTGCATCCTGCTTTGAGGTGGGGGTTGCAGAACCTGGTCTGAAGCTGTAATTTTGTTCTAGCTGAGCAGCATGGGTTAGGCAAGGTCCCAGCACTGACACTGTGTTCTCATGCCATGGCACACAGGTTCCTGCTAGTTGAGCAGCAGCACTCTGTGGCTTTGAAAGCAGAAAATCACAATGCTCTCAAAGAGAAAGGTTTGGAGGGGATGAAACAGGAGCATGTTGGACACTTGCAAACTGCAGGTGACTCTAATAATCCTCTTCTTCTGTGGTAATGAGAGCTTCCAGTTCCACTGCAGTTTTGTGTCCTTAAAGTCAGCCTTGCCAGACTCAGGCAACCAGAAGCCAACTGTGATGTTCCCAGCAAACAAATGTGTGGGTGTTGGTAAACAGAAAGGTTTTTGAATTAAGAGATCCTCTCAGCCACAGCTGCCCTTTGTTTGTTTTCTTACAAGGACTGCAGCAGTAGTTGTCTTGCACTGTTCCACAATTTCTAGTGTAAGTTTCTATTTATGGTTACACAAGTTATCTCTGGGATGTAGTAACAGAGTGGAAAAAGAAGCCAGAGATATCCTGGTTATGTGGCTGAAATGATGTTACAAACAGTACTTTTATATATGCAAGATGCTGAGAGGGAGGTTTTTTGTCTGTTAATTTCAGATAACTTCATAAGGAGCCAACACCAAAAGACACCTCACATTACATTGCAAAGAGAAATTACATATAAAGTATTTCCAAGGATTTGCTGTGTTACAAATTATAATTTACAGTTATTGCTAAGTTTATAAAATGCTTTATTTCCTGCAAAGAAACACAGGTTAAAATAAAGGAAAAAAATGTTAGAGTGATTAGTTACCTTGACAAGTGCAGAGGGAAAGCCAGAAAGCCATCTCCAAAGATGGTGAGGTCTTGAGCTATTCTTATAAGGACCATCTCAAGTTTATTCATTAGCCTTTAAAAATTCAGTATGAAAATAAATTTCTCCAGTCTTTTTCTTAGTTCCTGTTTAGTTGTAGAGTGTGTCTGCAGCTTCTTGGGATTTGAATTGTGTTTTATATCATGCCTCACTTGGTAATATTTGGTTCTTATCTTGGGCTAAGTACTGCCCCTACAATTTGAGTGCTCATCTTCTCTCACAAAGCAGGGCTGGCATGTAGCAGTGTTGAGAGAAGACTTGGCCAACACAAACTTCTGTAAAAGTCTGGAGCCAGTCTTACTTTTTCCTAAAAACAAACTATATAAACCAGGAAAAAGCTATCCTGCCAATACAGCCCAGTTCTGTTCCAATGTTCTCTTTGAGGAATCCCTCTGGAAGTTCATTTTCTGTGGCCTTTTTGCCTCTCGGTAGGAATTACATTAACTAACTGGAGATCATTAATCCCCAATAAAATCTGGGAACTATCACTGGGAACTTTTTTTTTTTTTTAATAGTAAGGACTTAAAAATATCTCAGGATTTTGTGTAGCATTTAATTTAACAGGAGATTTGAAGGTAACTAAGTCTCACATTACAGACTACCAGAGCTGCATCTAAAGTCCTGTGGACAAAAAGCCACACAGATACTTAAGAAGAAAATTGCTCCCCTCTGCATTAGGTTTTAACCGCAGGCAGAAACTGGACACTCATCAAGAAGGGTCAGTAACTCAATCATCTTAAAAATCCAACAAATTCATGTTTAGATTGTTCAGCCTTTTGAATTGAATTACTGGCTTTTCTCTGGCATGCCTGAAACAGATCAGTGCTACTGATGCTCGTACCCTTCACCTGGGGGCAGCTTATGTTGTATCTAAAACTAGAGCAGAAGGTAAAAGATAATAAGTGAGTAACTAGGCCCTTTTACTTGAGCTGTCTGAAGAGGCTCTCAAAAAGAAAGTTCCAAAGCTACTTTCCCCTTCCCTTAAAACCTGTTGATCTCATATTTGAGAATAGAAACTAAATTAATGGAAATTTGACAAGCAATAAGAGAATGGTTGTATATGATACTGTTGAGCTACTTGCCCAGATGAAAATAGAGTTAGATTATTTTTTAATCACTCTTTTATAAATGTCTAGATTTCCTTTTTTCACTTGGGTTGCTGACAGTAAGTCTGGAAAGTATTTCACCATTCCTTCACCCAGTTCTCTGTTTATTTGAAGAATAGTGTAATTCTTTGTCCAAAGCCAAGTGTACAGTGCTGTTCTGTGTACAGTCCTACAGTTTTTAGCAGAATATATCACTAGAAGAGAAACCTTCCATTTTCAAAAAGCATCATCTTAACAAGATGAAGCTTACATGTACTTTGCATTGATTTAACTTAAATAATTTCCCAGACAGAATTCATATAATCAAGGTCAAAATCTGGGAATTACAGTAAGTTTTAAAAAGCTTAGATCAATTTTACTTACTTTGTTTTTACAGAAACTGAGGCTATAACCACTTTATTTTAGATTCCAATAAGCCATTCTTAGCTTCACTAAGAGTACCTAAATGCATATTAGATAACTTGGTTTAAGGACACTTTTGAAAAAAATTAGAAGTGCTAGTTTTATGTAGAAAAAAGTAAAGTTGTGGCTGTGGACCACAAAATAGACATCTTAAGTTTTGTTTATGCAGAAGAGGGTTAGCCACTATAGCTGTATTGTCATAGCAGTATCACCTTTTCTTACCCTCTTTTGTTACAAAATGCAGCTTCTGTTACTGTGGTTTATTCTCTAAGCAAAATAAGTTACACTTGTAAAAATGCTTTTTAGCCAAGACAAGTCTGCATGAGAACAACACCAACATGGAAACTGTTCTTGTACCCCAAGCAGTGCAAGTTGATGGTTTAGAATAGGCCACAGTGGTAACTGGAAATTTAATGATAGTTTAAATATCATTAACTATGTCACTGATTATTTCACCAGAGGCTGGGATCTACCATGGGACAGTAGGTACACCTTGAGTAGAAAAATTACTCCTTTCCCCACCCCAGCACCAAACTGTTGATATTTGAGTGTAACCACATACTTTTGTTTTACAGGGAATGATAGCAATGTCTGATCCTTGGTTTTTGATTTACTAGTGTGGTTAGTGGAAAAGATGAAATGTATTCAGAAATCCCCTTTATACCTAATAGCTATTGACTTTGGCACAACTTGTGAAGTGTACTTGAAAAATACATATATTCCTCGTTTCAGAATTTACAGTAAATTTTGTAAATTTTGTTTCTGTGTCCAGGTTTGTCTATAAAAAACAATCTTAAAATAGTCAAAATTTCATAGCTTATTCATAAATTAACCTTAAAATGTGTACCAGATAGACAACAAATTTCATGCTGTGTATATTGCACACTAATTTTATACAAAAACAAATTGTTTGGAACCTCTTGTTATAAGAAAAGGTTAAAAGCCACCTGTTGCCCTTAATAAGCATATATGAAAGATGAGCCACAGAACTATTCTGTGTAAGCAGACAACTGTCATCAGTTAGCAATAATTCCACATTCCTGTGATGGTGATTTCCAGAATTATGAAGAAGAGCATCACAGATTTGAGTGTGGCTGCTAGCACAGAGTAATGGGATCAAAGAGTGGCTGAGGGCTAGTAACAAAGTGACATGATCAGTCCACAAAATCTTTTCACTAATTGGTCTTCCCCTATTGTCATCTGTTTGAAACAGTGTTTATAAACTCCCCTAAATGAGACATTTATGAGCCAGTGGCTATCGTTGGTTAAGTACTTAAAATAAATTGGGGTAAGTTAGAAGTATTTTATCACCAATTATTTCTTTGTCTGTTCTAGTTTTTCAGCCAGTTTTGGAGAAATTTTATCCTTGGTGTTTCTTAAAATTCTTGAAACTTGTGTTTCAAGAGGGTCAGAGTGAGCTTCTGTAAAACTACACAGTCATGCTGAAGCCTCCTTCAGCTGTTTGGGGAACTCTACACTATTCAGCAGAAAACGGGGAAAGGGTAAAAAAGGCCACTGGGTAAAAAGCTAACATAGCAGCCACAGACCTAAAATCCTCTGGGATGAGTTACTCTTAAAACATTTTGATGACTGCAAGTTAAGACTTAACTTTTTTGGTTTTGTTTTGATGGATAAACTATGCAAATGGGATTCCTATGAGACATTAAATTTTTCAGGTAATAGTGTTGTACAGACTGTGAATAGAAGAGATGGATGTGCGTTTCCTATAGGATAGTTATTAATTTTTAAGGGGGTTTTAATGCATCTGGAGTGGTTTCTCTCATTCTTGGAAGCAGTAAAATCTTAACAGAATTCTAAGCCTGTCCTTTTCAACTTTTGCTCTTGTACCACTGCTCTCGTCTCTGTCAATGTGACATTAGCCTGTGACATTAGTTAGCCTTAAGGCACCGAGCTTTTGCAGGGCTGGTGCAAGAGAAAATCCTTCCTGAACATTCCTTGTTACTGCTGGTGAGAGTGCAGAAATTCCAGGGTACTCTGGCTGTCTGGGTCATGTGCTCCAATGGTGAGAGCATTGCCCACAGGTGAAAATTGCAATTTGAGATCTTCAAAGCTTCCACACCAGGTGTGCATTGCTGAGTCAAGAGCAGGTATTGACAGGTCACTTCTTCTGCAGCACTGACAATCTTACTCCTCAGCAGAGGCAGGTTTGAAACCATTAGCAGTCATTAATTCAGGCTTGCAAGCACACAAATGGCTGTAGCAATTCCATGAGATTTGACTTCCTATAACTTGCTTTGAAAAGTCTCAGACAATGCAAGGTGAGACAAAGCAGTGTGAGAAGGGGTTGTTTATGCAGAGATGGCTATCCAGGGGTTTTGGCTTGAAAGAAGATAAGGTCATGTTATCAGGTGCTATTTATCAGCAGCATGTGGTAGAAGAAACCAGGCAGGTGTGTAACTTCTTTTGGAGGAAGAAAGAAGGACAGTGTCAACTACAAATTACATTGTTATGGCTAATCCCAATGCATTTAGAAGTTCTAAGAAACTAAGTCATTTGGATTAAAATACGTAGTTTTCAAGAGGTATTCTCAGTTATTAAAAATGAAGAGAAAATATTTTTTAAAGATTGTCTGGATTTAAAATAACTTCTGTTCATATAAAATCGACAGTGTCATATATTACTCTACAGCCTTACCTTTATTATTTCTTTGAGGTAAGTAATGCTATTTTTCACCTGTCTGCTGTAAGATGTTACAAGGTGTTAGCTTGTTTACTTAGAAATAAGATGGTGAAGTTGTCCTGTATATTTTTGAAATCACGTTAGTTGCAGTATAACACAGACTAGTGGATACTTAGATTTGGCCTTCATGGAGTAACACAAACAGACACACACCCTTTACCTTATACCTCTACAAAACATTGCTAGGCAAAGGGAAACATCATTGCTGGAATGTGCTGACAAGAATTTAATAAAGATGGAGCTGTGCAGCAAGTCTCTTCAGAGCTGATTGAAATAAATATTCACTCCAGGAGTTGAAAGTTGAACACATTTAACAATTTCAGAGGATCTCTGTCCTGTCCGTTTTGACAGGAAAAAACCCTTGGAGGAGGATATTTCACATCACACTGAAAAAGAATACTGAATATTCTGTGAAGTGGGGGGTCCCGTCATAGTTACAAATATGCAAGTGGGTCTTTTTGTGCTGTTAGTTTCTGTTTGCCATCTGAGATGTTCAGAGGCTGAGGTCATAGCTCCATGAGCATTTTTTCTGGCAGTAAGGCTTGGTTTTAAGAATCATCCATCACTTTTCCTGCCTTTCCATTCTGCTTGTGTGGCAACAGAATGGAGAATCAGAACTGACCTGGATTAAAGACAACTTTGTTTTATGCAGCTGCACAAAGTGGTGTATGTTGGAGTCAGGGTTGCTAGGGAAGTACATGTATGATCATCAAATTTCAGTATTAATTAATGATACGGATGCCAGCTCTACACTCTGAAGTGCTTTTCAGACAAATCTGTAGCTGTGAAATCTTCATAGACACTGAAGAGAGAATTTACAATGGCAAGCTTTAGCCCAAGGACACAAGCCTCTTTGAGTCATCTCTAAAGTCAGTGAAGAAAGGCAGGACTTCCCCATGTTCTAGATTGACCTCAGTCTTATTTCTTGAAGTGGGGTGTAGAGCAAAGAAGTTACTGTTACCCTGTGAATGGGAAAACTCTCACAGCCCATTGGATGCTTTAGCACTGCAGAGAGTAGAGATGGCTTTCATATCAAAAGACAACATTGATGTGACATTAATTGTGCAGAGTTTTGGGAAGGCAGCTCTCTACCAGTTACAGTGGGGACCACTAAGACCCTTTTGTTTTCCATCGCAAAAGCTGATCCTGTGAACTGGATACGTGTGCAGGTTATCTGTTTTGTGAGGTTCAGTGACCCTGGATTGTCAGCATTTTACATAAGCTGTATTTCTATTCTGATAGTTGTGAGTATGGATAAAAATTGGGAGAATTTACAGAATCACAGAATTGTGAGGGTTTGGAAGGGACCTCTGAAGATCATCCAGTGCAACCCCCCTGCCAAGGCAGGGTCACCTACAGCAGGTTACCCAGGAATGCATCCAGGTGGCTTTTCAATGTCTTCAGAGAGAGAGACTCCATGACCTCCCTGGCAGCTTTGAGAGAGTTAAGAGCAGCTCTTTAGTTCTTTTCACCCAGTGGTAAAGTATTTGTTAAAGAGAGAAGCACTGAGAGGCCTCCTGTAATGAACAGGATGATGATTTAATTTGCTGAGTATTTTGCCTAAAATTCACCGAACTGTCTTAATGCTTTTTATTTGGCATATAAAAATGCTAGTGAGACAAATATTTTGTATGTGTTTTGATGGCAGACATCTGCTGCACAGACTAATGTTGAATGTTTTCAGTGGACCCTTAACAGTTTGCCTTTCAGCATAGATTGCAGAGACACTGGTTCCCACATTCTGCTGCCTATTTCCCCTTTTCTTGGAGTCTGCTGTCAATATACAGCAAAGCTTTTTTCCCCAAGAATGTTACTTTAGGAAAAAAATAAACAAAAAACAGAAGAGAAGCAGCTATGTGAAATCTTGCCTTTGGGTGAATTTCTGGACTGTCTGTTTTAGGAGATAGCATTAGATTTGTTCCAAATGCATAAACTCAGGGCTTTGCTGAGGAAGGGCAAAAGCACTGCCATCAAAGAAGAACACTCTTGCATGGATTTATGTCACTTATCAATGAGCAGTTACCCATTGATGCTCACAACTAGTTCATCATTCTCTCTGAGTAGACAACATTTTTGTGGGTTCATATTTTTCATCTGACAAAATGCCTATAACGCTTTTGCCAAAGGCAGTGTTTTTCAAGGCTTAGCTTTCCTAGTGCCAGGGATTCCTCAAAAGCAGTCCAAAAGCCAAGTACTAGTGGGCATAAAAGCTTACTGTGTCATTAGAAAAGGCTTAAAAAACTTTTGTATTTGTTCACACAAGTGTTTCAGTGTGGAAAATCCTGCCTTTAAGCTTCATTAACTTCATAAGACTGCAAACTAAGAGCCCAGTGTTTTATGCATTTTCATGCATTTAAATTCTAAGACAATGAGCGTTAAAGTTGAAGTGCAGATTACAAGCAAGCAAGAAAAAAAAACTGGATTTTCACCCCAGAAGAAAGTGCTGTGAGACCAGTAGCTCTGCAGCACTCCAGCATAACACTAACCTGAAGTTTTAAGTGACCCATTCATAAAAAAATGCAAAATCCTTTGAGCAACGTACAAGAGGATGAATTGGCCTATTAAAAAAAAAAAAAGAGTAATAACTATAAGCTGCAAGACAAGGGTGCCTTTGCCATGCTGTATTGCCTAAAATTGTTCAGCACTGTCCACCTGTCTAGGATGGACGCAGTGATAAAACTTCTAAGTCACTGCTGAGAATTTTTAAAAATCCTGCACTCAAACTACTCCACAAACAGTTTGATATAATGAAATACCTATTCTGGTCTTCAAACTCAGCATTCTAAAAACCATGAGCTGGTCTGAGCCGTGTAGTTTGAGGGAGAATGTGGTTTCTGCAGCCAGTGGATGTGTGGCAAGAGGGAGAGTGATGTGCCTGAATAGGAAATCGCAGAGGATTGCAAACAGCAGACTGCTGCTCTCTCAATGTTTTCCACGTTTGTCATCCAAACAGAGGGGTTTGCAGAACTTTTAAGATTCAAATTAGGGGTTTTTTTTTAAATCATCAGTTTTAACTATTTTAGTAGTGTTGTGGCAGACTGTGCTGTTAACTAAAACTTGCCATCCTGTGCATGGATTGTTCAGTTTTTAAAAGTGGAGGCAAATTAATACCTGTGTTTAAAACCCTGTGAGACTGCATTCAGTTCAAGATACTTTTTGTTTTGTTTAGGAAAGTAGGAGTGACCAGCTAGTTCTGATGTCTGTAAATTCTTAGAGGTGTTAGTAAGTGTCTTTAATGTGTTCTTTTTTGTGTAATCTTCTTACAAAAATATTCTTCTTTGTCAAAAAAACTTCGAGCACCACAAGAAGGAAATAAAACTGGACCAGGCTGCTACTACAGCCTTAAGCAAAGCCACTGTAGTGCATATAAATTTCTTAAAACACTTTTTTTTTTTCCCCCCATAGACCTAAAGATTTTCGAATGAAGTAATAGCAATAAAAGAAGAAGTGCCATCAGGAGTGTCTCTTCACCTTCAAAGAAAATTCTTCTAACATGGAAGCATCTGCATCTCAGTCGAGCCTTCAATACTAGTGTTTCTGATGGCTGTTACCTAACTTGATTTGGCAAGATTACAGAAATTACTGTATTTGAGTAAGTATTAAGAATAGGTATTATCTTGTTAATACCATCTGTACTCTGCATTGTGTGATCTGGTATTTGTTAATGACATTTGGTTTGATACTATTATTAAAGGATTTTTAATGAATATTTGCATCTCATAGAAACAATACATTGACTACTGATATGAAGAATCTGACTCTAAAAGTTGCAAAATTTGAATTCCAGTAAGGGCAGTGAATAATTATGGTCACCAGCAATGATTTTTCATCCTCGAGCTTTGGCCATCTCTTGATATATTGTGCTCTAAGGAACAAAATGACATCTACTATTTTTTTAACAATCTTACTTTTTTCAGACTACTGTTTGTCTGCACCTAAATCTGTGGTGTGCTGAATGACTGCAGCAAGGCTGACTCTACTTTCTAGCTGCTGAATGCCTTTAAATGTATTGCTAATGGTATTTCATCCCTGATGTGGAGATATTACGTGGCTGTCAGTGGGAGACTGGATATCCATGAGGTGCTGTCTGCCTTGGAAAGCAGCCAGGCAGAGCACTGCTCCAGCCAGGCATGGCCTTTGAATATGGCACACTCTGGACTCCAGGCTGGTTACCAACCAAAACACCCATTTGGGGCTGTGCAGGGTATTTTCTGAAGTGACTCTTCCTCACTAGGAGGAG
Organism: Climacteris rufus; assembly: GCA_013398175.1. Taxonomy (NCBI): domain Eukaryota; kingdom Metazoa; phylum Chordata; class Aves; order Passeriformes; family Climacteridae; genus Climacteris; species Climacteris rufus. The sequence continues at coordinate 1,150,458 of VZRZ01007703.1, forward strand.
GTCTGCTGGCAACCCAGGGTAGTATAGATTTCCTTGAAGAGCTTGTTGAAATAACAGGCACTAAAGGCAGATGACAGAGACATACTCTGTTTTTTCCACCTTAAGCCCAAATCTGATTTTGATTCAAGTCACAGGAACATGCCTTACTTACTTTAAAAAACATACTACAGAACAGAGCACCAACATTTTTATTATGAAAATCAAATGAGGAAGCCAAATTTAAGTGTTGAATGATTCAAAAAAAGTCTTAAAAATTGCTTTGCTTTTTCAGGTTCTTTCCTTGAAATTCCTTACTTCTTTTCAGCACTGAAAATCCTCAAGCCAAAGCTATTCTGTAAATAAATAAAGCACCTGTTGTTTTGTGTTGTAGGGAATGCTGATACATTATTTGCCAAATTTTACAATGTTTAGTGAGGAGAATTTGAGTGTTCTACATCTGTTTCATACAAACATCATACCAGAAGAAAACATTGGTTTATTTATAATCATATTTCATTACATGAAATAATGGTTTAGTATTGGGCCTTTGGCGTTCAGATGGGCTTATCCCAGGAAACATTCCTACCTACTGAATGTGCAGCCTTCATTTCCAGGTCAGTAACTACATTTCATTAACTAGTGAAAGTATTTTTAAAAGCAGTTGCAGTAAATGCTCCTTTCTGTGTAAGGACACAGTACACAGAGTTTGTTGGTAAAATCTGTGTGGCATCAGCTGCTCATCATGTGCTGAACAGTCCAGTCAGCAACTTCAGTTTCTTAGGTGGTCTGGAGAAAACATGAGACACTCTTGATTATTTAGAGACTGGATTTTGGATAAAATTTTGACTGTCTTACTTTTTTTGGCAAGCATACAACTCCTGAGTAATATTTTTATATTTGGGTAGTGCCCACCAGTTAGTTACTTTGTATTACAAAGATATGCTCAGCAAATGACCATATGACCAATGATACCAGAAGCATTCTGGTCAGTGGGGTGCCACTAAATGGCACTGTAAATACAGAGTTTAAAAAAATTAATTACTGCAACTGAAGCTTGTGTTTTAGTGTATAAATTGTTATAAAATTAGAATGAGTATGGCCACTTTATTATCTCCAAGTCATTTGTTGAATCCACTACAGGTACATCCATATCGTGTAAGAAGGAGGATGGTGGCCATGGCAGCATTCCCACACAGGGAATCCCACAGGCCAAGAGCACCCCAATTCCTGTGGGCAGAGGGTTGTTGTGCTGCTTCCTGCTGCTCTCCTGGTGTGGGAGCTGTTGGAGTGGCACAGCAGAGGTGACACCGACTGCACACCACAAGCATCCTCAGGGATCTGATCAGGCTGTTACCGTCAGGCTGTTCTGTGGAGCAAATAACACCACTTGCCTTTTCCCTACATGCCTGGTTTTGCCCTACCCCTCTCTGTGGTCCCACAGGAACCTGAGATTTGGATGTAGTGTTGCAGGACAGCTAGTTGGGACAAATCTATTGTGCAGGGTTAGAAGTAGACTCAAGGTCTTTCTAAGATAACATAAGCAGAATTGCTTGAAAGCTGATTTTTGCATCACTGACCTCAGTCACTTCCACAGGATCTGCAGGCCAGCATATCTCAGGGAGAACTCCAGCCTGTCAGTACAACATGGGTGGGAGTGAGCCAGCCAGGGAGGAGCAGAGGGAGGTTGCAGTTGGGGTAAATTAACATGGGTGTTCACAGCTAGTGCCAGCAGGGAAATTAATCCTGTGACACAGGCATTACTGTATTTAGTTTTAATAATATCTCTCTGGATGTCAGCTGTGTGTGCCAGGTAGCTTCATGTGTGTGTAGAGAGCTGTGCTCATGTGGGGCCTCAGTGTTCTGTCAACTGGGGTTAAGCAGGTGAAGGATAAAGCCCCTAAACTATGTCGTACTTCTATTTTAAATGCAAGTGCAGGTAAGGAAATGACATTGAACTCACGTTCTGTCACCTTTTATCACCTTGCTCCAAGAAAGTGGTTGGAGTCAAGGATGAAAGAAATAATGAGAAAACAGAAACACAACCTACAAAAGGTCTCCAGGCCCAAGCCAGAGCCTGGCCTGGGATACACCCAGATGTGGGTGTTGGTCACATGCAAATGGTGTGTGCTACTAATGAGACTGAATTCTAGGCAAGATAATTGGGATTACACCGTAAAGGTAGCCCTGTGTCTGGCAAGCTAAGGCAGCTGCTGGCAGTGACCAGAGGCCCACCTTGACAGGGTTTTCTTAACTGAGCATGGACAGACCCCTCCCAGTCCCAGCCAGGGATGAGCAGGAAGAGTCCTGGGATGTACAGGACAGCCTCTCCATTTTGTATAAGGTTGAATAAACAGTGTTCCAAACCTGTGCTTTGAACCAACTTAAGTGGCCATTTTTGAGCTAAATCTTGCTTTGATACTCAGTGTTCAGTGCTGTTCAAAGCTGTTATAGATGGGGTTTATAATTTACCTTGTTTGTGTGTAGATAATGAATTATTCTGTAGTCAGGTGGTTGGGTTGTAATTTGGCCTTCCCTTTCTCGTTAGCTGATCCAAGTTTCTATCCCAACTACACCTGGCAATCTTTTGACTTGGGCATATCATTATGTGAAATCTGACATCCACTGATGGTACAACTACCTTAGCTCATAGTTGCTCTCTACATTTGTCCATATATAATTTAAAAAATAAAGCTAAATAATGTTTCTACTAAAAGCCTACATCCTTTAAAATAAAACTGTTGTCCAAAAGTGTTGAAAATGGGAAATGCATTTCCTTCTCATTACATTCTGTCGCGTGAAGATCTAATGCAATTGTTTCAAGTTAAAAATCAAACTAGTACAGAATTACCATACAAAAGCTTGCCACTTTTATTTGCATACAAAACAGAAATTAAAGAGGTTCACAATAAATTATCAGTGTGCTCCCATGAAACATTCTTGTGTATTTATTTTAGGTGAGTTAAGAAAACAATGGTCCATTAATGTAAAAAATCTTTGCAGAAGGGTAATAAGCTGGGTGCATTGTTCTCCAGTGGATTTAGTCGGGTTACTCTGCTAATAAAGTAATTCATCCAAAACAAACAGAAAATAATCAACTGGGAAAAAATGGATAACAAAACGTGAACTTTTCTTAATGGTTCTACATACACCAAGTAGCCGGACGCATTTTTTTGGATACAGTTGAATAGTGAATGGAACAGTACTCCAGAGAAAGATCTACAAGTGACCTTTCATCATCATCTAGCACCAACCCACTAACATACTAAACTCTGGCATGCAAGATAATTACCATTATTTGTTGTGTCAACTGGCCATGTACACTTTTTTTCTCCTTTAACACAAGAGCCTGTAAACATCTTCCGTGACAGGTGAGGCACCTGGACAAAAGGCCAAACAGATGCACGTAAAACGTTTCCCTTTTTCAAAGAGTTCATTGAGAAGGGTTTTTTCCATTTGCCTTTGTGCGTGCTGGAGTCTGGGCGCTCCTTTTGGCTATCCTCCTTGCGAAGCGGCTGATCCCCGGGGATCTCAGCTCAACGGCTTCCATCTCTTCTTGAACAGGAGTAAACTCTGGTTGAGCAAGATGAGGTGATGGATAGGACTGGGAGTATGGGGATGGTAAGGGGTAGGACCCGTGAACTACGTACGGCTGTTGCTCACCATCATAAAGGTCCTCAGGGTCATAGATTTGGTAGGAGTTATGTGGCAACTGCACTACTGGGATGTCTTGATCTGTTGGCTCACCGTATCCACCTTAACCCACCACCACCAAGAGTATTCATACGGTTAACACAGGAGAAGGGGAGTAGAAAATTAAAGCATTCATTAGGAAATTGGCATTTTGTATAAAGATATATTTATATATCATGTGTGTGAGTATATATATATATATATAATCTTTAAATACACATCTTTTATTCACATAAAGGAACAATGAAAACATTTAACAATGGAGCAATTGGAAACCCACCAACAGACAACCAAGTTAGTTGGAAACCACCACCGGAATTTGTCAAATGTCCAGTTGTAATACTGTGCTCATTACACACTGCACACTCTGCCTGCTATAGCTGATTCCAATTATTGGCTAAATACATGATTAACAGGCAAAAATGGGTCAGGCAATAATTTTTAGCAGTGCCAGGAAGCCAAGTGCATGTACAGCAGCTGTAAGTTCATTAGTGGTAGTCAATATCGTTGCTGGAAAGCACAGAGCAGCATCCATCTCTGACCTTCAGCCCAATGAGACCTGAACCAGAATGAGCCTTTCACCTTCTGGATTGGTAGCCATTGTAAGGGATTGGGCCTTAAAACAGGAAATGAACAATGGGGAGGGGAAGTGAGGAGAAAAGGATAGGAAGAGACGACAACAAAAACATTCAGGTAAGTAAAACATACAAATCAGCTCAGGGGCAGATTAAACCATAAACATCAACAAATATGCCTTATGTGTAACATTTGTGGTGACTAGTGCTTTACTAAGAAATTTTGATTTTAGGTTGGGTGATATAAGTTTTGGTAATTGTGTTAACTTCTTCCTTTGGCCTCTCCGTGCTATAATAAGATGGGAAAGTAGGATGCAGAGAAGATGTAGAAAGAATCGTTTTCTCCAGATCACTGGTTAATGATGGACACGTGCACCCTGTGCCAGGTTACACTACTATGGGTTTAGTAAGGGTCATGCTCTCATGCCATTCAGAGGCACATGGAAGGGGAGGTTAAGAAACACATTAGAAAAACTACAAATGTAAAAACTCTGCTGTCATGAACATTAGGTGGTGGGGGTTCAACACAGACCACTGAGGTGGAGCAGGCTCATACAACTACACAAACAGGTACAGGACAAAACCCACTAGGCAGGATCAGTCTTACAGGCTGGGATCAGATGGTGGAGTTCCTTTGGTTACTATGCTGGGATCACTTCTCTTCGTGCTGCAGTCCCACAAAGTACAGCCACACTGGACACGCAGGTTTTTAGGGAGCTACCACATTTTAGTGCAAGGGTCACCGGCAGCCTCCATCTCACTTGGGCTGTTAGAAAATGCCACCCTCACCTCTGCGAACGGCAGCTGCCCCGACTCCTGGCTACTCACCTCCCATGCCATACCCAGCGCAGGAGGAGGGATCACAGTACCCCGGAGGGCCAGCAGGGCCCTGAGAGCCCGGGGGCCCCGTGTGACCGGCAGGGCCTCGTGGGCCTGGAGATCCTGGTGGTCCCGGGCTGCCAGTTCGGCTTTCTCCTGGAGGTCCTGCATAGAACAGGGAGATGAAACATATGAGTAGTGTCTTTCATGAAAGCAGGGATTTGAGTACATCTTTCCTGACCTGGAAAACATGGCGCTGAGTGTGCTAGAAACACTTCCAAGAGACAGCCTAAGCGGAGGAGAAAGCATCTTGGCTCTGACTCCCTGGGCAAGCTGAGGGAAAGACTTCAGCCTCTGGCAGGAAGACAAACAGCAGCCCGAGAGGAGATCCACTCCCGATGAGCATCCTCTCTGGCTGCTGCTTCATCTTCCTTGCCAGAGACAGCTTGTAGCCAGAACTAGAGCAAATGTTTCACCAAACATCAGACTTCCAGAAAAGGATTTTCGTGGAGAAAGGACAGCCCTGGATGCCTGTGCAGCTCTTGATTCCTCCCACTCCCTTTCAATATAGTTTCTGGGTAATGCTATGACTTGATACCAGTGCCTAATGGCCAGAATATCTTAATGGAGTCAATGCAATTTTATTCCTGTTTCAAAAAGACCTGGATATCACTCTCTCTGCTTTTTCAGGAGCTAAATATAAATCCATGTGATATAATGTGCTTAATTACAATATGTTTCTCTGTCAACTGACATTTAGGTATGACCTTGAGTCAATGAGAAAACAAGTGTAATTAGTCCAGACTTCTTCCCCTTCCAGAGCCCACATGTGAAAAAAAATACTTAAAACATTTTTAAAAGATGGGCTTGGAAAAGCAGTTTATCATTGGGAAAATTAAAATATTTGTGTGACGGGTGACACTATCGTGTGGCACATCACAACATGATATTGCATAGTAAGAAAATTATGACAGTTAAGGTGCCTGAACTGCTACTCTTCTTAAAGAGAAAGACAGAACTGGTCTAAGCTGCTTTGCATTTGGATTGGAGTGGTCTAATCCAGAGGCCTCAAATGGAGGTTTACCTGTGGATCCTGGTGGGCCTCGGGGTCCTTGTGTTCCAACACCTGGGTTGCCTTTTTCTCCTTTCTCACCTGGTAAACCTAATGAAACAATACTCAGTCACATTTTGATCAAAACTGTGAGCAGTGTTTATTATTTAACCAGGATTATAGTTCCATATGTTATTTTTCATCTAAAAACAGATGGCAGGGAAGGAGGTGAAAAATAAAAATTATTTGGTTCTTTTTCCATCCCTCCCCTGACAGTTTCTCAAGGCAAATGTCATTCCTGGGGTCTTAAACATTCCTGCTGCCATGGTGGTTTCATCAAGATGGTATGCAGAGGCACCAGCCAGTTTCCAGGCTGCACTTCCTGCTGGAAAGCTGCCTCTGGACTACACCAAGGTGCAACTACTGTAACTCAGAAGAATCTTCCAAGCCTCATGGCTGTTTATAAATTACTGTGTGGCCCAGGAAAGTCAAAATTTTAATGCTACAGCAATTTTTTCTTCATTCACCCACCAAAGAGTGTTTCAGCACAAGCTGGTTCTACACATACATGGAGGGAGTTGTCAGGTATGGCAGACTCTTGCTAAAACGTGAGAAAGGAGTTTCATCACAGACAAAATCTGATCCCCCCAAAAGACCAATCCAAGTGTTTCCCAGTCTTGAAACTCTGATATCCCAACATGCACAGCAAGTGAGTTGTGTTCCTTAACTTGCTTATGGGACTGAAAATCTGTCCTTGTGTCTGATCCATGGAGATCACAAATCTAGTAATTAAGACAAGGCACTGCCTACTTCCAGCTTTCCATCTCCTTCTGCACTACCTCTATGGCATCCTATAAAAAGACTTTCTCTACGTAGTCATCACAATAAGCAGTGTTGAACTATAGTAGGTGTCAAAACTATAAATTCCAGACCCTGAGTTTCCACTGGTGATTTGGAAATTCTCATAAAGTCTGTGTTTGATTTGGATGGTTCAAAGACACCAAATACAAGCTGGTTTGTGGGACTTCCCCCCATTTTCCAGACCTCCCTCCCAGCACTGGTAATTGCTATCCTGGTTTCACAGCTTCCCCACTTTCAGAGTGAAAGCCTATACACGGCACCTTCATCAGCACAGAGCAGAAAGAAAACAGCTGCTGCCCTGGATGGGGCAGTGCCTACAATTCCAACTGACTGCCTCCTTCCTTCCCCTCTGCTCAGATAACTTCTGCCTCCTAGGGCAAAACAGCTGAAGAACACCTCCTTTTTGCAAGGAATCACAGAATCACGGGATCACAGATTAGACTTTGTAATAAATTCACTTATCACTTTTTAAGTTTGAGCCTGTTTTGCCTGCCTGAGATAGTTAATTAGAATTTTTTTTTCTCTTAGTGTCCTTATCTCGACTTGGTAAAATACGTCATTAAAAAATTCCTCCCCCCTGTCCTTCTGCAGAGGGAGGGTGAGCAGCTTTCATGGGGGCTTTGGTGTTCGGCCAGAGCTCAAACCATGACAGCACTCAATTATAATTATTAACACACACAAAACATATTAACACATCACATCCATATGTGATGTTCACAGAATAAAGTATCGGTAAGATATGCTAAACATGGGACAAATCTACTCAGGCTAAGAATAAAATGTTCATTCTGGAATAAGTGATGAAGCTCTTGTGTAGGGCAAACCTTCTTTGAAAGTAAACACTAAAGAACAAAATAAAAGTCTGCCTCAGGTTTCTTTTAGTCTGATTTCCAGTAAAGTTTATCAAAGTAATAGAGAACATAAACATTGACACAAAAATATCCTACTCCTAAGGCAAAATGCTCGTAAGTTAAAGCCATAGGCTTCCCTAATGGAGTTAACAGACTCAAAGATCTCTTGGCTTGCTCCTAATAAATGGCAGAACATTCAAAATTAACCCAAGTCATCTTTGGTGCCATTAAAGCACTGCTTGCAGAAAGCCAACCAGACAAGCCATCACTCCAGGCAGGTTACTGCAATGGTTAATTACCCTCAGAATGAAAGAATGTATCAGAAGTCATCATTTGAGTTACGAGTGCCTTCAGTCCTAGAACTGCTTTCATATTTGTGCTCTGGACATGCTTCAGCAATACCATCCAACTGTCTCTCCCCTTCACACTAACCACAGTTTTACATCCCATCCCCATCCAAAGTCAGCAATGGCTTCGGTTCAGCCCCATGGAGATCACAAGCAACGGAAACAAATTATTTCCAACGCTTCACTAAAGATAACTCTGATAGCATCAGTTACTGAAAACAAAACCAAGCTCATGAACACATTCTCTAGCAAAGAAAGTGAAATTTCCATGGTTTCTGCGCAAAGGAAATCTCAGATATTGTTTATCTAATTTTGTCTCTAAGAGAATACTGTCCTGTGAGGAGAACTACATATTGCAAATAAGAAAAATTAAACTCCTACCAAAATGTCCTCTTCTAAAGATGTTCGGCTGTGACCATAGTGTATAATAACACAGGGTTGTGGTTTTTTTCTTTTTTAATCCAGATGAAGCCAAAATTGGAAATAAAAATATTTAATTGACTCAACTGACAAAAGTTCCATTTAATTCCACTGGAATTTTGCCATCACAGCTGTAAACGTGGCTTCTGATAAATGTTTCACTGACTCTTTCATATGAAGCCAGGAAGCAAATAAGGATAAAGCTATGCTTGAAAATAGTAACTTTCCCAGTTACAGCTTAGGTATTTATTGTGTTTTAATCATAGTGGGATGGGGTGAGTAGCTCTAAGTTTTATGCACCACTTCAGGCCTCATAAGAGCCAAAGTCCCTCCAGTAGCAGAAGAACTGCACTTTCACGGCATCTGAAAGCTAGCAGTGCCTCAGAATAATTTTTACTATGGCTTTTCCATTTTTCCTCAAAGTTGGGAGAACTACCTATATATTAAAAAAAACCCTGAAAATCAAAATTAAGAAAAAAAAACATGTTGACTCTTTTGGTTTTGATATTATTTTGCAGAGGTTCAACTGGGCACTCAGAAGCCACACACTAGTTGTTTAAGTCCCAGTTCACAAACAAAGTCAAAAGAAAATATGTTTGAACTAGCTGAAAGAAAAATAGAAACCAGCGCTGCAAATGAGTTAAAATTGAAATACGATGAGTGCTGTGAATAATCAGTGTTTGGGGGTTTTTCAAACTCTATATTTATGCAAATAAGAAAAGGACAAAATTCTAGTAATTTATCTGGGATGATGTACTGTAGGAGCCTGGTAACACAATGTGGCCTCTCAGCTGGCAACAGACACTGAGAACTGAATCTGTCAAGAGAATGACTTGTCCTTTCTCACTGAGGTGGTCTTTCTTGGAAGGACCAGCTCAGTGTGTTACTGTGAGAGGAATTCCATCCAGGAATGGGACATCCTGGACCTAGAAGTTCAAGTGAAGGTTTCTAACAGAACTCCAGAACACACTCAGAATCCATGTCTCTTTCCAAAACATCTGATTAATGCTTGGCACAGTGACAAGGTAAACATGGGAAAAGAAGCTATTGGCCAGGCAAGTTAGCAGGGAAGTTCACTGATGCCTCTCACTGCTGACATTTTCCAGTAAAGCTCTCTTTGGTGCACCATTTCTAGCCAGTTCCACACGCTGCTTTCTGAAGTGCCCCTTTCTTAGAGGCTGCGATTGAATAAGTGGTAGGCAGGAGAGGTGAGGCAGGAAGAAACATCTGGCATCCCTCCACTTTTTCTCTTCCCGCTCTACCAGCAGCCTTGCCACTCAGCTCAGAGCCAGTAACAGGTTCTTGCAGCAATCCCAACAGTTTGAGGGACAAAAAGCAACACTATTAGATAATAAAAGAGGTGGTTTTTCCCTTCTAATGCCTATTACTTCTTGGTACGCTCTGTTGTGGTGCACTTTCTGAACTTAGAAGCAGAGCCTGAGTTTCAGAGTTGCTAATCTGGCACTGGTCTTGAACATTAAATTGGCTTCATATACAACCAAAATGCTGATGACCTCAGTGAAAAGAAACACATTGTTCATAAAGACTTCCAAATGGCTGGCTGGAGATCTTCAGGACAGGACTATACATTCTGTTTGCTGAACAAGTTAAATGTAAACAATGCTTCAGAACACACCAAGGGTTGGAGTCTGACTCCATTTACCCTCCTCTCTGTATTCACTGGAAACTTAAAAACCCTTCCTTCCATCCAGAAACTAAGCAATTTTAGTCTGCTAGTTCCCTATATGATATGTAATTAGGAATCTAGTGAGGATCAGGAATGAACAAAAAACTTCCAGTCATGCTCCATAAGCATGAAGCTGGTTAAAATAATTTTTAATTTTCATTTTTGCATTTGGGGTTAGCTTAGAGCAATTCCTTAGAAACTGATTCAGAAATATCCCAAGGGTCTGTAGCAAAAGGTATCTTCCTGCTCAGTAAAGTGCTCCTACAGCAAATGCACATCAGTCTAAAAATTCAGTTGCGTCTAAAGAAATTAAATCCTCAAGGACAAATAAATTGTTATATACTTTTGCCTTGTTTCCTAGGGACCTCTTTCCTCTTTCTTCCGGATTCTGTTCAAGGCTCCAGTTACATGAATGTCCTAAAATCCATTTTCACTCCAAATAAACCAGCCAATTATTTAATCTCTAAGTTTACATAGATTCTTTGTTCTGGAAGCAACATCATTTTAAGCTGCAAATATTGTAAAACACTCCCAACATTGGGTATCACATTTTATGAAAATCTGCAGAGAGCTCAGGCAGACTGATTGTAGTTCTGTAGAATGTTTGATTAGAGCTTTCTCTCTACCAAGTATGAAATTTCCCACAAGCACGACCTGCCAAAATCAGCCCTTTCTGACATCAGTTATCCATATAAAGAGGAGAAGGGTAATATACTTTTTAATCTGTTTTTACCCTTTCTGTACTCTATTGCCAATGCTGTTTTACAGACATTAATATTGTCTGCTGTGGGCTGACCCACATCATGTTTCATTTGAATGACTATACCTAGTCTGTAATTTCACAGTAGTACAACATGCATGTCTGGACCTCAGCACAGGAAATACAATGGAAAGTACATACTAAACACTGGACAGCTTTCCTTTCTTGTAGCCTGACATTTTGGTTGCCCCATTCCTGAAGTCATGAACAGTCTCTTCCCAAGAAGCCATTGAAAATATACTAGTATTAGTGTGGAATCAAGTATCCTGAAATCTGCATTCAGTGTCTCCAGATCACCATTTTTTTAAGTCAGTTCCTCACCTGCTGTCTCTTCCAATCTTCTTTTCTACTTGTCTCACACTCCCTCATTCTTCCTTCTTTCTGAACAGTGCCTGGTTTTTGCTCAGCTGGAGCAGGCAGCAGCATGACTGAGGGTTTGGTACGTGAAACCTTGCCTTTTTTTTTTCAAAATGGTAATGGGAATTACAGTCTTGAGGGTAAGACTCACAGGTTCACTCAAAGACTTTCTTTTCCAAACAGTTTTTTAACTATGGCCATCATGTCTACTGTGAGCTGGAACTATTAATTTCCTGAACAGAACAGCCTTCATAGCAATTAATTTTTAAATCCCAGTTAGCAGATTTTGTAACAACACCACCAGTTCACTGCTTTTGAATATCACATTTATCTCTTGGATATTTGGTACCTCCTCATGTGGTGTTCTTCAAAGCACTTTCACAATTACAGATCTACTCATATAACCTCTGAAGTCAGTGCTACTCTGGGACACCAAAGATTGCCAAGGTTGCACAGAGAGACGGTAAATCAAACATGGAGTTTGTTTCATTATTAGACAATGCTGCTGGAAGAAAGAAGAAGGGAATGTAGCAGAAGAGAATTCTTGTAAATGTTAAAAGTGTATTGCTGTTCTCTGACCTCACCATTTCCTCTTCTTGAACCTCTCAACCCCTCACACTAGGAATTTTCCCCTCTTCTTATCAATCTTGCTCCTTTCAGATGATCAGGACTCAGAAATATCTAGACTAATACATTTCAAGTTATCAGAAAAGCTCAACCTTTCCCCAACATACACAGGCCAGTTTTGCAGGTGACTTTCTTCAATTGCTCCTTTGTTTATACATTTAGAGATTCAGCTCACTTCAGAGTCCTACTAAGATGAAGCAAGATGTTATGGGATGTGCACAATTAGATTCTACCAGTCTTCAGCAGTTTAAACATTAAACCTTTGTCTGATGCTGCCAAATCATACGTGGCAAAGCCTGCATGACCTTCATGACAGAGAGGCTCCAGAGCCTTCATTATGGTCTGTGTTAAGCTCACCAATCAATTAGTGAGAAAACTGTTGCGTTCACATTTAGATGGGAGAGAAAAGCCCTCAGAATGTATCAGGAAAGGGAGGTATACATTTGTATGTGTGAAATATGAAGCCTACCTCTTTCTCCTGGTCTTCCTGGTTGACCAGGGCTTCCTGGAAACCCTTGCATGCCTGGTGATCCTTGCTCGCCCTGTGGCCCTGGAGACCCTGGCCGACCCGGCTCTCCAGGAGGTCCTGCGATGGTTCGTGTTGAGACAGACTGGCTTGGAATCTGGTTCAGAATCGAGTTATATCTTGCCATGTGACCTGTCAGGGAAAAAAAAGTCATAATTTTCAAGTTGCAGTGGAAAATCTGGTTCAGCAAAGTCTGAACAGAGCCCTGGCAGGTTCTCAAGGCTGTGGTCTGTCATGTTTTGGTATTATTAAGTTGTGTGCTTATTGGGGGAGAAACAGTAGTTTAGGGAATGCACAAAAAATGGAAGAAGTATTGTGCAGAATTTTATTTTCTTACCTTGCTAGGGGTTTGGGTTTTTTTTGTATTTTATGTCTATAAAAATTTTACATTGTTACAGCAGACATTTCTGCATACTATAATAGCTTGGAGACAATTCCAGCTTTTTTTAGATGGCTGATGCTAATTAGCTCTAGTTGGACATAAATCCGGTTAAACATAAATCTAGTTGTAACATAAATCCTGGCTGTCTAGTCTAAAACAAACAGATCCCCTTAGATATTTTGAAAAGCATCATATTTGTAAGTAATTGTGGCAGGAAAAGATCCATTTTGGAGAGAGAAGCATATGGACTATCCATGTACTTGCCTTGGATGAGCTGTTCACACACTTGACGAGCAACAGCCCGGACCATTGCTTGGGACTGGAGATCACCCTGGACAACAACAGCAATAGCATCATAAAACAACTTGTTGAATCAGTTCTGTGTTGAAAGCACTTTGAGCAATGAAAAGATATTTATTATTGCTGAGACATTATATCCTCACAGATGAGAAAAGAAAGCCAAATAAATTTTGTGATTTCACTGGTTCCCATTACTCTTTTTGGCCAGCAATCAAAGGTCTGAGAAGATAACCTTAATGAGAGATTTGGAGACATGCTTACTGCCACATACTTCTCACCTTCAAAACATTAATGTAACTATATATAAGACCATGTCTGGAAAATAAGGAAATTTTGCTTGATTGCAAAGAGAAAACTATTGTGCCTGTAAACACAGAGAAATATAAATTGTCAGGAAAAGATTTTTATGAGACAGACAGGAAAAAAAACATGGCTAACATGAACACAGACTTACCCGCTCACCCCTTTCACCCTTAGCTCCAGGAGGACCCTATGAAAAGATTCAATACAAAATTAATTCTCTTTTTGTTCTGCTCAAAATTTTTAACACCTAAACATTGTCTCCCTTGCAGATTCATAGTAAAAGGAGAAAAAATAAACAATAAACAAGATTTCAGGAGGTTATTTCAGCAGGTTATTTCAGGAGGTTTGACAGCAACAAATACACTTCTTTCATTTCAGTACTCAACAAAATGTTCACCTTTCACAATTACATGGGAACAATGACTTTCTCAGGTGTTTGTCACACACTGAATTCACTTGTTCAAAATGGCAGCAAAGACAGGCCACCACATGATGCATTTCACATGGCTGAAACAGGTCTAATTTTTACAAAATAGCAGACTGAAATTTGCTGTACTGAGAATCTGCATCCACTATGAACAGAGTCAGCAATGGGATTAAACTGCACTGAAAATTACGTATGACATTGAAGATATGTCATACTGTAACAATGATAAGCAGGATCACGGATTGGAACAAGTCGTCTAGGGGAGTTACAACTTCACCAAAGTCAGGTTTTGGGGTAGGCTACACATTTCTGATGCACTCCTGAAGCAAGGAAAGGTCTGTTGGTCAGAGCCTGGTGCCAATAACACCAAGGTCATGGGTTTGATCCCTGCATGGGCCATTCACTTGACAGCCGGACTCAATCATCTTTGTGCATCCCTTCCAACTCAGACTACACCGTGCTTCTGGGTAGGTAACCAGCTGACTGATTCATGGTTAAAGCACACCTTATTCTATCCTTGGAGAGAAGAAACTCATACAAAGACTGCAAGATTATTTCTAAGCCTCTTTTCTATTACTGTATGTTTTGGAAAAGACAGTTATCGCACCTCAGTAATTTTTCTGTGTATTGGTTCTAACGGAGGTAGAGTTCAGCAGCCCTGCCAGTGCTGTGCTTCAGTTGATAACACAGCAGTGTTTTGGCTACAGTGTTTGGACAGGAATTGACTAGTCAACATGTTATATATTGATAGTAAAAGTCCTATAGCTCATCAAATCTCCTTTGTAGATTTCATGATTACAATTAGAAACTATGCAGAACTGGGCATTAGGTTATTATATTTGCTTATGCATTATCAGTCAATTTAATTCAATTTCCACTTAACCAAATGAAAATGCTTGCATTGGCCTAAATCCCCAAACCAAATTGGATTTGAAAAATTTCTGTTCTACAAATAGAGTCAGAAATGCACACTCTCCCATTCTGATGGTCTTTAAAAATTATCTAGAATGTTACTGTGATAGATGGAAAAAAGTTGAGCAGGCTTTATAATTAACCAAGTATTTAAACGTTAAAATATGTATAAATAACATTGTCTGAACTCTTACAGATAAATACTATAAATACTCCCTTTTACATAATTTACACATTCATTTCATATTGTATTCCTTTCTTCCTGTCAAACTGTTTTGTTCTGTTTTTTTTTTTTAATAACAATAAAAACTAATGTCTGACAGACAAACTTAATATTGGAGGTTCCTAATACTAATTTTAGATATAGAGGATATAATTTTCCACTTAATGAAACTGATAGTCAAATTTATAATAGCAATCTAGAAAAAGCCCTACTCATTACTCATTTGTTCTGATGGAAACACAGAGTAACCACAAAAGCCAGTTTTTTATTCATGTAATATTTTCACACTTTGGAAATCAGAATAATGTTTTGGAAATATTCAGGTTAATAGATGGCATACTTGAATTTCCAGTGAGTTGCTTGAAGTGCAAAGGAACAAAAGAAGAAAGTAGTTACACAAAGACTACAAATTCACATAGTTGTGTTTCTAAGATCAGTGTTTTAATCTTGTGTTTTAACTTTCTAATCCAAACATTGTATGTAAGATCAGCAAATAAATGTAATTATGAAGAATGAACAAAGAAAAGCCAATATGATGTTTCACTTAGCTCCTATCTGCAAACAGATCATAAGCAATAAATATTGAGGAGTTCTGTCAAACAGTGAAGCCAGGATCAGAAACCTGCTAATGCACAACAGCAGATAGAGAAATATTAGTTAATTTTACTTACAGGAGCTCCAACATCACCCTGTGGCCCCTGGCTTCCAGTAACACCCGGAACACCTGGAGCACCAGGTATGCCCTGCATGGACAAAGGGAAAGAAAATAATGGTGTTGAAAATCAACATCCATCAGTCCTGAAGAGATGAAGTTCACAGTACAATTGCAGAAAAAAATAGCATCAAAACCACAGCTCTGAGAAAAGCAAATGAGAAAAATAACTTGGGTTGCTTTCTGGAACAGGCATGAATTGCTGAACTACTGGAATAAATTGTGTGATGTCAATACCATGCTCTTAGAGGTTGACTCAGAACATTCTTTGTAAAAACAACAAGATGACTTGGAGAATACTCAGTACAATGAGCAGCTTCATTTCATCTTTTAAATCTACCAAGAAGGCATTAACTTTGCCTAGCTGCCCTAACTCAGAAGGCTGAGACTGATTCTGAAGGCAACATCCATCCTGCTTTGGAGGCTGCATGTGGCCTCTGCTGTCTTCCTTGATGAGTCTATGAGAGCACCTGTGCTCACCTCTGGTCTCCAGATCAAGAAAACTTGGTGGTTCATTTCAATTAACAATCCTAATTGGAATTTTTTACCAAAGAAAGTCTTGTTTCAAATGTTAAGAGCACTAATTCCCTCTATATAGTGCAGTTACTTGACTAAGAACAAGCTATCAATCTATTGACAGAACAACTCTCTCCTCTTCCCACAGGAGACATTTTTTCCTGAGCTAAGTAGGAGTGGAAAGAAATTACACTGGACAAGCAGCTCTCTGCCAACTCTCTGCATCATGAGAATTTTAACTTCCCTTGGCCTTGGTCTATCCACTGTAGCATAGATAACAGTGTGACCTATAATCCCCCCAAATCCTGCTGACTTTTACAGTAACAGATTCCATGGGTAATACTCACCATTGGGCCAGGAGGTCCTTGTGGGCCTGTGGGTCCATCCTTCCCAGGAAAACCCTATAAAAGATAAATAAATGTAATTTAATCAGCTTTTTATATGTACTTTATGAATCTGTTCTGTTTCATCTATAAGAATTTTTTTCCTTTTTGTTCTTTGGTTTTGTTTTGCCTTTTTGTTTCTTTGTTTGTTTTTTAATTAATAACTGTTGGTAGTAGTTTCTTAGAAAAAAAATTCCTTTATTTGCCCTGTGGATTATTCTTTCTAAAAAGGAGTTATAGTGTCACCAAGATTTTAAAAGAAATCCAGCTAGTCTCACAATACTTGTGAAGTAAGAAAAAACAATACAAAATTCTTCATACTGGCAAATTTCACTTCTAAGTGAATTTCACTTAGAACAGTTCTGTAGGGAAAAAAATGAGAGGGTTTGCTGTCAAACCTCTCTACCACAAGGTCACGTTTCTACATCTGTTCTCACTGGATGTGAGTATTCGCAGTCCCACTGATGAAGTGCTGAAAGATGGCAAGAGAGTGGATCTCTCTGCCCAGCAGTGCTGTACACATGTCCTAGCTATCACTGAGGTCCTGATTCAGGAAGCAGCAGGAATGCTCATGTGGTTTGCATTATGAACGTGCCTCAGAGCTTCCAGAAACGAGAGCCAAAAACTAAAGATAACTTGGAAACTGGAAAGCGAGCACGTCACAGAAAAAGAAGACTGACCAGATGTAGAAGAAAATACACTATTAATAAAGTATTTTTGCAAATTAACCAATACGCATATTTTGTGTCCACACGCTATAAAGCATGGGTTTCTGACCAGCCTGGTGATAAGGCAAGTCTCCAATTACCACACAGCCTAAAAAAGGTGAATTATGGTCTTACCTCTGGCTTAAGACCAGTTTGAGATAATGCTGGAAAGTGTTTGGTTTATTGCTGAAAACTTTGAAAATGTTTAAGGTGACACACAAAGTAAAGAACATTCCAGAGCTCAGTATCTCAGAGCTTCTGAAGAAAAATGTACAACTTTTTTGGTTTGTATTTTTTTCTGAATCTTTGTTTCTGACATGGTTTCAGTAATGAATATAACATAAACTACTAGTTTTATGTTTTACATAATTTGGAAACTATTATTAAAATCTGAAATCATATGGCACAAAAAATGGCTGGGGAATATTATCTGCCATGTACCTGGAAAGGTGTTTTTTTTTTAATTCCACCAGAAGGGTGTTTTGATGCTAGAATAAGCCACATAGTCAACTCACATGATATTATCTCTGAATCCATAGACTTGATAAGGAAATACCTTCCTATTTCACAGTGTAGCCAGATGAAGCTGTTACCTTCATATTTATAAATATGTTTCACTTTTTAGAGCAAAGATGTAAAACCTCTATTTTTGATCTGTTCCAAAGCAGGATGAAAACTGGTTTGACCCTTTTAAGGGCTTAATTTAACTAGGAGGAGGCAGCAGATACAGTGCTTTCCACTTCTAGGATCTAGTGTGTTTTCACAAAAACTTCTAAAAGAAAATAAGGCTGTATGTCCTTCCCTTCTCCTATCCCAGTCAAAGAGCAGAATTAACAGTATGATCAGAATTACATTTTCTTGGAATAGATTTCACAATTTCTTTCTTCTGAGCAGTGTTCTTACTCTTGGCTGCTCAGTAATCACCTCCTGTCTATTCTCCTAGGGTTTATTTCTCTTGGCATTGTGTCTGTACAGCCCACAACAGATCACCTCCTACTGTATTTGCTAGATGTGAAAATTGCTATGTATAAATTAAGTCAAAGACAAGCCTGGTTCAAGAAAGAGTATAGCAATACCTATTTTCTCATGCTGGTAAAAGACTAAAGATATTTGTTTGTACTGCCAGCAGGGTTTGAAGATGATGTTACTTAGACCACCTGATAGCCAAGATGGATCTGACACTCATTCTGAACTTGTGAGTAGTGAGCAGAGATTAGTAAGCACCAGGAAACTGGCAGGAAGACTGGGAATTTATTTCTTCTGGCTCCTTCTCCCATTATTTTTGGTGTGTGTAATGTAGAAGAAAACAGAGCACAGTGAGAATTCAAGAGTTGTATTCTGAACGCTGAGGCCTTATAGATGTTATTTAATCTCCCATTTATTGAATTCTCCTCTTTGTTTAACCATCTCTAAACCAAGGGGAATGACTGAAGGAACTACATAGCACAACAGCACTTCTTTCTGTCACATCCAGGAGAGAAATTACTCTGTACAAAGCCACTGAATCCGTGAAATGGATCCATGAAGTAGATCCAATGAAAGCCATGGAGCTGCATGTCCAAGAGCAGGATGGGACAGATTCTGATGTGTGACCTAGGATGCAGATCTTAGAACCAAGGTGTATATAATTTTGGAAAATTAACTTAAACCAAGACATAATTTTCTAATGGCATGAAAAAAAGGTGTTATGGAGAAACAGTGTAGCTCTGACAGAATTTTTAAAAGGGATTTTATTTGCCATAGTATAAATGACATTATAAACTCTTGAGCTTTTGGTAGCCTGGGATTTTTTTGGGCGAACTTGTGGAGAGGTGACTTTCCAAGTAGGGCTAGATACTGGCAAAAACTTAACTGAAGCTACTGAACCCAGGCATGAAAGAGTTTCATGTAGAGCTTTTTAAAAATGCTCTGCAGCCTGGGACCCATGACTAAACCAGAAAAAGAGCAGAATGTGTCACGTGCAATTCAAGCTCTATCTTTCAACATTAAACACTTTGGAGAGTTGGTGGAGAATCATGATCTGTTCTTTTTAGTAAAACCCCTCTATACTGCTAGCTACAAATATGGGGAACCTTTTGTTGTCTCTTTTAGACAACACCAAACAGGGATTAATACAGCCATACAATAAAAATAAATAATTTTCTCTTTATAAAATCTTTTCTGACATTCTGGAAGCAGGTGAGAGGGGAGGGGATTGCTCCTCATAAGGAGTCTGAGATATAGATTTAACCAAGTTACCAGACAGGTATAAAACATTATAATGCATATTCAGAATGTTGCTTTATTATCAGAAAAACTTTTTTTTTAATATATATTCTGATTCAATCTTTACACAGTATTTTTCTTCTTCCTCTTCTTCATAGGGAGAGTATATCATTACGAAAATTACTTTTGTATGAATTCACACAACTGACAGGGAAGATGTTCTGTTTCTTGATGAGGTACTAAAACCCAAGAAAACACAAATAAACTAGGGATTAAAACCCAGAAGTTCAGAAATATAAAAAGAAATTTTACAGAATAAGTGTTGAATTATAACATTTAGAAATTAAAATCAAACCCTTTTCTCAACTGATTTCAAAAATAAAATCAGAAAGTATGAACACTAGAAATCAAAACAGAAAGAAAGGAAAAAGAACTGTAAAAGTGAAGTGATTCCAACTACCAGCAACTGAAGGAAAAAATCTCCATTCTAGGACTTCATGAGTCTAATATCATACCAAGTTCAGCAAAGTTCTCTGAGATCTCTCGATAAATATCAGTGCTAAGCTTACCTCCCATTAAAACCAGCATGATTTAACCATCTGCCTAAGCACTTCACAGCGCTGGTACCACTATAATTAAAATATTTAAATGATCAATAAGTACCAAAGAGGAAGGGATAACTAAGCTAAGAATAACACAGAAAATCTCAGTTCTAGTAGTATAATACTTGCAAAAGAGTTTGGCATCTTGGCTAACAGGAGGAAGCCCAACAAAAGGAACATTATACAAAAAGGCAATTTATTTTTTGGGAATTTTCCTGTTTCCCTTTGCTGCTGCAATTATGCCCTTCAGAATTGCCCCTTTTTCAAGTGCTGGGTCTTCAAAGAGACTGCGGTGAAATAATTGGTTTGGATCTTCGCCATTAAAAGCAATTTTATGTTGTCATAACTTCACAGGAATCAAATGAGTTACAACACCATAAAATCAGTATAGAGTAATTATTTGTTGCCATAGCAATAATTACTGCTGGATTTCATTGCATAAGGGTCACACAGAGACAATAGCAGGCTAACAGACCTAATTTTATGAGCCCTAGGCTGTTTATCCAGCTCCTGTGATTAACAGCAAAAGACAGTGAAGACATGAACAAAGCATTATTACCATATCTATAAAAAGATACATTTTTATATACCTTTTTATAGACAATGCTGGGCTATTCTACAGAGTAAGCACCACATGACCTTTCCAGGCTGTATCAAAAGCCTTTGCTGCACTAGTCTTTCTTGGCTTTTCTCTGGAATGCCATCTCTCTGCAACAACCTGCTGACTCCCACACGTGGGAAAAACAGACCACTTCTGAACTGCTGGCTGGCATCAAGGCATGGCTGAGGGCATCCACTGCTAAATATTAAGTCAGCTACAGAATAATATAAAAACACAGAGTTCTCTTCTCCTTGGACTGCAGGCTCCTCGATGTCCCTCGTGATCAGGAATGTAGAGGGACATACCACTCGCTCAATATTTAGCACCAAGTCACCTCAGCCTGTCCATGACCAAGACTAGACAGAGCATGGCAAAAATCCAAGTGCTCATCAGCATCTAAGTCTCTATTAACCTGGAGATTATGAGGTGGCATGAAAGTAGGGCAATTTAGAGGGAAATATTCCAAATACAGACAAAAAGAAGACATAAAAACCATGCAAAACCAGAAGACATCACAGTATTATAAAGTGGAAAAAATATATTTACCTCCATATTACACCACAATTTAATTGAAAATTAGAAGGCTATTCCTCTAATTAGGTTATTCATCTGATGATAATGTTGTGCAAATCTTTATCTTAATAAAACACCTTTCTTTATTTTTAGAGAAAACAAAAATCTATTGCCCAAATTCGTTTGTAACTTTGGCGGAACTACTTCTAGGCATAAAGATATGCCAGTGTTTAAATTCATAATAGTGAGTCCAAATACATGTTTTGCTATAGGGATGGGGATTTTTTATAACAAGGTCTCAGGGTAATGCTAGAAAATCAAAGTTGTTCCAGATTTCTCTGAAGTTCAAGTTACATTAATATATCCAAAAAATAGGATCATGAATATGTAAATCTTGTTCAAATGAAACTGAGAAGTCATATTTAATAATGAACTTCTCCTGTAGAAACGTAGTACTATGCTAACAATAATTTTCCAGTGCCTGACTAATAATGAAACAAAAGTCTCCCCAACAAGACAAAGAGAAGGACTTATCAGCTTAATTGCACAAATGAGTATGAATTTTCTCTTACTGGTTCCTAGACAGACTGTTAGTATCTTCAGTTGTTTTACAAGGAACAGAATCAGGTTGACTAAATTTTGGTATTATTTTTCACCTTTTCCTCATGTCAGCAGTTTCTACAGGTAATACTCTACATTCATCATTAAATTCCCTTGTAGTTGTCTGTTATTTGTTAATTAGCTAGAAAACAAATTTAGGTCATTGATTGGGTTGCATACTAATTATGTGCCATTTTAAACATATGAGCAAGGAGATTAATTGGCAGTGCTGAACACAAGTGGCATCTACTCCTATCAAATGCCTTAAGCACAGGCATCATGAAGGGTTCCCCTTACACATCTGCTATAGCTCAACCCCCACCATCAGATGGAAAGATATCCACCCTCCTGTGCTGAATGGCACAGAGCTAGGATCTTCAGAAAGGACAGAGGTGACATAAATTATAATAAATCAACCATGCTGGGAAACATATCCATTACAGAATGGGAGCAAAACACGTGTAAAACATACTCATTTTTTCTTACCCTTTGACCTTGAGCTCCATCTCTTCCAGGTGAACCTGATGCTCCTGGAACACCCTAAGCATTATAAAGGGAGAGCAAATGATTAGATCAAATGGACAGAATCCCACTAAATAATCTTCCAATGAAACTGTATGACATGATTTTGGATAAATGTTTTGGATAAATGGAACTGGGGAGCTCAGTGATGGGTGGGGTCATAGATGAGAGTCAGTAAAAAGGTATTTCTGTGAAATGAGAAATTGGTAAACACACAAAGTTAAAATGCAGAGGCATTGATTCTACACAGACACAATTTCAGTGTTAAACAAGAAAGTAACCAGGTCTTCAGGCCCCAAGTGAATTGATCACTGCACACCAGCATACCCTGGATTCCTTCTCTTTCTAAACCTCTGTTCAAATTCACCCCAACAACACATTTCTCAGCATTTTGGAATATGTGCCCTAAACTCACAATGATGTCAATTCAACATTCAAACTTAGTGACAGATTAAATAATAGGGAATACCTGCAGGCCAGGAAAACCAAGATCTCCCTTCTCTCCCTTTTCACCTGGTGGCCCCTGCAAATTAAGGATTACACATAGTGAATGAAATATATAGTTATTTTTCTATTTTTAATAGTTTCTTTCAGCTTCTTTAGAAAAAAAACAGCAAAGCAACCAATAAGAAAACAGACTATTTTTCTTACTGAAAGCAAACGGACACTTTTTTGCAAAAATGCAAATGAATAATTTATAAATATAGAAAAGAAAACTAATTTTAAAAGACTTCATAATTAACCTGACAAAACTATAGGCATTATGCTACAAAAAAAAAAGAAGGTAGCTATTTTGGTTTCTCTTCAGGCCCCAGAAGTATCTCCTATAATGGTGAAATCAAAGGTTTTGTAAGGAAACTAGACATGTTTCTACAGTACATATGCATGACAAAAATATACTTTTTTAGATAATCAACTAACTTTAATTAAATTTTATACAGAAACAATTTCTCTATTAAGTAACTATTCTTATAATGAATGCATTCTGTATTACTCTCTGATGACAACATTGGTAAGAATATGCAGCTTTAGTAAATCACTATATTGTAAATCAGTATCAGACTGAAAAAAAGATGAAAGTGTATTATAATGTAGGAAATTTTGAAAAAGTATCTAGCAGAAAAAGATATATATTACTTCTTTTCAAGGCTTGTCTGTACCCATCTAATGGAGATGCATATGAGACAAGATAAATCTGCTGCTGGTTCATTATTCTAACAATGTTTCTGAAAGATGAAATTCCGTGACTTATTTCACAACAGCATTGCAAACTCCAGGCCTAATCACTTCCTCTGATGATAGATTTTGTAACATAATTAATATTATTGCTTAATTTTGGCAGAGAATATGGTGTTCTTCCTTGGGTGTACTTTTCAAGTCAGAACTGCTCTGCAATGAGCAATATCACAAACAGAAAAAGATAGAATATTAACATTTTGGTCTGGTGCCACGTTACGATGCCTACTGCAATTTATCTTCACTTGACTCCAGGCTTGGATGCTAATACCCAGGTCATATTCAACCTGCAATCAAATACTTTCAGCTGACTGAAAACTCAGATCAAAATTAAAAAAAAACCAGAAATGTTGGCATTGAACCCACGTTCGCTAGAGGTCAAACCCACACCTGTGATTTCACCTTAAATATTGAAATTCAGACTCTGATCATAACACCAAGGTATTTCAGTCTAGTCTAAGCTATTTGCTGTTTAAAAGATCACTTGATTTTTTAAGTCTCACTGGAAGCCCTTGAATAGAAAGTCCACTGGGTCCTTGTGGTCCTGGAGGTCCTTGTGGTCCAGGAACACCAATTTCACCTCGAGGTCCATCTGGTCCCTGAAGTAGCACAGGACATAAGTTAAACTCTTATCATATGGACATAGGCAGCTTCTGTTTGAAGAATTAAATACCAATAGACTCAAAAACATCTGAAATATGAGTTAATGTGATTGAGCAGTTAGGGTTCAATTTAAAACTGTCTGGTTTCTTTACAAATACTGAAAAATAAGGATGATTTATGCTGTGAAAGCAGCATTCTGAATCTTATATCTTTTATCAAGGAACAAACCAGACAAGTAATTGTTTTGAAGAGAATCATACTAAATGCCAATGACGTTTCACTGTGCTTTTTCCTCAAAAACATCAGAGACAATCTGGAATTCATTTCAAGGTTTACATGCAGAGATAAACCAAAAACCTATGTATATGTCAAATGTAGAGTGCTGTACAAAGTACCTTTGGACCTGGATCACCACGATGACCTTTGGCACCTCTGACACCTGGACCACCCTGTAAAGCACAAGCATGGGACTCACTGCAAACCAAAACCCTCAAACAGAAATGAAATCCAGAGAAGCCCAAACAGATTCTTCCTGTTACTGAACCAGAGTTCAAGCACCAGTAAATATCCTGTCAATACCCTTCTACTGGAGTAATTAAACTGAGAACAAACTGAAGTGTGGCCAAACACAGGAACACATTTAAACACAGATGTGACTGCTTTCTACAGCCAAGAATGCACACTACGTAAGAATCAAAATAACACTGAAAGCTACAGTATGGATGGAAATGTGGTCACGGATTCCCTTCCAGTTGCTGAAACCTCCTGCACATCTGTCTGTTCTCACCAAAATCACATTGTTAAAGGCTGAGTTTCCAACAAGGCCAAGGGCATTCTGGTTTGTATCAAAAATAGTGTGACCAGCAGGACCAGGGCAATGACTGCCCTCCTGTACTGAGCACTGGTGAAGACACACCTCAAATCCTGTGTCCATTTCCAGGTCTGTCATTGCAAAAAATACATTGAGGGGCTGGAGTGTGTCTAGAGCAGGGCAATGGAGCTGGTGGACGGTCTGGAACACAAGCCTGATGAGGAGCAGCTGAGGGAGCTGGGGGTGTTTAGCCTTGAGAAAAGTAGACTCGGGAGACCTTATCGCTCTCTACAACTCCCTGAAAGGAGGTTCTAACCAGGTGGGTTGTTACTCCCAGCTAACAAATGACAGGATGAGAGGAAATGGCCTCAAGTTGAACAAGGGGAGGTTTAGATTGGATATTAGGAAAAATTTATTCACAGAAAAGGTTGTCACACTTTGGAACAGGCTTCCTAGGGAAGTGGTGGAGTTACCATCCCCTGGAAATGTTTAAAAGATGTATGGATGTAGCACTTGGGGACATGGTTTAGTAATGGGCTTGGCAGTGCTGGGTTAATGATGGGACTCGATCATCTTGAAGGTCTTTTCCAACCTAAACAGTTCTGTAATTCTGTGATTCCAATGACTCAGGAATCGTTTTCAGCAAGGACAACTCCAGAGTCCACTAGACCTACACCATGGTTTAATTTGGAACTATTCTTAGGTGAAGTGCTCTTTTGGACATTTTTCTCTTTCTTGCTTTCTTCAGCATTGCCTACATCTGTTCATCATTTATTAACCAACTGTTGCCTTTTTTATTGGTATCATCCGAGACACTGGAGTACCATATATCTATGGATGGCTGCCACAAATGTGTTGTGCAAAAACATCTACATGTGTTTTCTGTTCTAGGACAGCATAAATAATATTTTTCCATTTCTTTTCATATTAATTGCCCTCTTCCCCCATCTGAGTATATTGCTTAATCTCTTGAAATATGAGCTTTACAGGTGTTCTATCCATCTTTGTACTCAAAAAGGACCTTGTACAACTAGACACCATAACTGAATAGCACTCTTTAGGGGCTACAATAAGTACTTACAAAAATAACAGTAGTTGAATAAAGATATAAAAATAGAAAATGTGCTTATATGTAGTATGAGACTTTAAATAGGAATGCCAATAACAGAAATGTCTGGAAATACCAGAGTACTGTTGCACTTCATTGAAGGTATCATGACATGGTCTTCACATGTGTACTCACAAAGCAATTTTCCACTACCTCTCCCAGCTCCTTCAGTCTTCTCACTTCCATCCCACATCTCTCTGGCCATGACCCATTCCACCATGGCCAGCTCCCACCCTAAAATCTCATCCCACATTCTCCATGGACCAAGTTCCAACTTCCAGTTCAAAAAATTCCAGATACTCATATTTCTACATTCCAGCCCAGTGGCTCCCACCATTCTTTCTCCTGCCTCTGCCTTTCTCCTAACTCCCTCTGAAATTAAAAATTCCTGAGCACAATAACTGCAACTTTTAAACATAAACAAAATCACACAGTTTTCTCCCATTTTGTTCTCAGAAACAGACTGCATTTTTACTAAGAATATATAGCTAAAAATAGCCTGATGCTGAGCCATTAAATCATATGCTTCCAGATTCATGCTGAAGGTAGTACACTTATTCATGTTTTGAACCTAGCAATCCTTGCTTGGTAAAAGCACAATTTCCAGAACAGCATTTATGTAAGATGAAAACATAATAAGACTCACACTAATTTTTCTCATAAACTAATTTTCATGGTTATTCCCCAGCTCTACTAAGCTTGTGTGACTAATTTAAATTTTTTCTTTGTTTTCTTCTTTTTCTAGCCAAAAATTCATGTTATGCCTTCTTCCCTTATTTTGAATAACTTCTTAATAGCCAGTGCTTTCCCTCAGAAACAGGTCTTAATCAACTGTTATCAAGACACCTCCTTATTTCTTTTGAATAGTTAAAACCTATAGAGCACTGAAGGCTTTTTTTCTTTTTTGCAATTAAACTTCTCTGATCCTCCAATATTTGTCTCCATCTTCTTCAGTTCTGCAGCTCTTCTTTCAAATGGAGGCATCAGTTTTCTGTGATATCTTATTTTTAATTTGTGTGGGGAACTTCAGGCAGCAGGATCAAATTCTGCCAAAGATGAAGTTAAGTATCCCATGGTGAAAACTGCCAGATAATCTGAACACTAAACAACACTTTGTCTTACCCGAAGTGATGTATTTTCTAAAAGTTTAAAAATTTTTTCTAGAGTTACCATTCCAAACAAATAGAAGCCTTTTATTTGGAGTCTTTTTAGCCTAATGTCTAAAACTGGCTACACAGTAGGATCCTGATCTCTTAAACAGAAGAATCCTTGGCTTAGAGAAAAGTCACCTGACATTTTAATGACTTGGAGCACTCCTGACCAGACATAGCACAGGTGACTTTCTGACTTTTGGTTGGCGCAGAGATGAACTCTGATTTTATTCCTTTGCTCTGTTTTTTCATAGGCCTTGAACTTTTTTTTTTCTCTCCAAGGGCTATGCCTGGCAAAAAAAGCATCCCTTTTATGAGGCTGACTTCCAGAATCACATATTTCCCTGCCTTGGCAGTGATTTTTCTGCCTGATTTTAAGCTTCCTTTTCCCTGGCACTATGCTATTCAAAACATTGTCAATCCTAAATGTAATATATAGAAGTTCATTATTTTACTGCTGGGTTAAGCCTTATCAATTCCTGATCCGTACATCTTTTGAACTATAGTAACACATGCTTCCAGTCAAATAATTTTCAAACATTTTTCATTTTACCATGAAATGTGGTCAAACTACTCAATTTCTGTGACATTTTAATGGGAATTATCCCACTGTCTTTTTCACAGAACACAGGTTGGATGCTAAAATACGGAAATTGAAACTTTAATCAATACTTGATTTATAACCTATATTCAAATAGGAGAATAGAATAATTTTTCTTTGTTCAAGATAGAGCTCTTCAGCTCTCCTCTTGAATTCCTTTTCAGGCTTTTGCACCAGAGCTTGAAGAACAGACTTGAAGAAAGACTAACCTCTGATTTGTTAGTAGGACTAATGTCTGCTAGGACGTATGTGAATGACTTATGTGCAAGTCAATTTTGTTGTTAAACATGCATCTTGTGTAATCTGTGTACTTTAACATTTCCAAAAACATTTTCCTTTGCTTCCTTCACTGTCTCTTTCATTTAAAAACATGTTCTTGGAACAGCCAGGACACAGTCTGAGCAGAGAAATACACAGTTCAAACTTTTCACAAGAGAGCCTCATCTCAAACTCACTTAGCAAGCAGCCCTAAGATGCCAGTCAGATTTATCCAGTTGTAAAAGAAAAAACACATGACCATTCTGCAAATATTCCAGTTAGGATTCCTGTTCAACCAAACCAATAATGGACCATTGCAGACAGAGCCTGTAACTTTTCTAAATTGATAAAAATCAGCCTTGGTATGTGAGATTGAGTTATCGAAATTTAATGGCCTGTATCTCCATTGTCTGGTCTTATTCATTGTCTGAGTTTCCACAAGCCAATAAACAGAAAGAAGGTTTATTCCATCTTTCTAAGACACTACACTGAGATGAAAGGAAAGTTCAATCACTGTCTTCTAGAAGAGACTATCTAGTTCTACTGGTTACACAAGGAACTTCGATATACACTTACTTAACATCTACACAGTAAACTCTTAATGACTGCTATCAAATTAACACCACTAAGCATATGTAAAAGTTGGGACAGTGTACATTTCATCATTCACTGGAAAATTAAAAAAAAATTAAATTCAGCTTTCCACAAAGGCAGATTATTTAATGCTCTCTTCCCTTCCTGGCTTTTGGATACCTCTCTGCCTCTAAGAACTCTCAGAAGAACCTGCACTTCCAGTTCTACTTTTCTATAAATATTGTATTCAGGTAGGGCTTTTAAGACAGAAAATTCTTCTTTCATCACATATTACACAAGTGGCATTGTCATGCTCCATATCTTTAATTGATAAGAACAGTGTAAAATGAACGTTTCAGAAAGCTAAACTCCTAGCTACATTTAATACATGTGTGCTAGAGTAGACAGGGAGCAGGTGATTAAAAATTTGAAAATAAATGGCACTATGACATATCTACTATTGCTACAGACAGGTAAAAGGGTTCCAGGTCTAAAGAATACACCAACTGCTTCAGTATAACACTTCTTCATATAATTTGTAGCATCCTTGATATAAATTGAATATAATTTTATCTCTTTACCAACACTTAAAACCAGAATTTTAACCTTATTATTTATACAACGGCAGTATATTCACACATTTTGGAACAAAGGGGGCCAGTGGACTACTTGGTACAGTTCACTACAAACCTGAATAGAACCTTACCGGTGGTCCAGGAGGTCCAAGAGGACCCTTATTGGCTTCTGAACAGGAACAAGCATGAGGAAGAGCAGGGCAATTTTCCTCATCTCTCTAAGAAAAGATTAAGATAGGAGAGGAATGATGTCCAGAACTTCAAATGTTAGGTATTTTATCAACCTAAGACATAGTACTTAGTACAGTCTAAGACATAGTACTCAAAACACCTACTTGATTTTGAGAAATAAATTACATTGAATTTCAAAAGAATAGTCCAAGCAGTAATCCAAGCAGACCTGGGTTTTTTCGAAACCATCCATTTCCAATAAAACATTTTTTGTCAACAAAGCGGAAAGTAAAAGGTAAATTCTAGAGTTATTGAAAGAGGTTTCTTACCAAGCCAGGAAGCTCACAGCATTTGTCTCGATTGGCCCATGAGGTAGCACAAACAATGTCAAACATCTGCAACTGCAGCTGTTTCAAAACAAGGGTGATGTACAAAACAACTGTTAGGTGTAAGACCAGTGCAAAATGGAGCCATCAGCAAGCAAATCTCCCTTGGTTCAAGCACTCAGATTAGACAGAGGAAGGCTATGGACTTCAAGCAGCAAGCCACAAATACCTCCCTTAAATGGTAAAACCACTGCTTTTACCAAATGTGTGTCTGACCAACTCATCTGAACTAT
Organism: Climacteris rufus; assembly: GCA_013398175.1. Lineage (NCBI taxonomy): Eukaryota > Metazoa > Chordata > Aves > Passeriformes > Climacteridae > Climacteris > Climacteris rufus. The sequence continues at coordinate 1,180,622 of VZRZ01007703.1, forward strand.
CAGACACTACATGTATTGAGCAAAGCTCTTCGAAGTTAAATGCTGCACGTGTTTGTTGAGTTATCCCCCACTCCCTGTTTAAATTCCTTATTTTGCCCAATGGTGCTTTCCAGTATCTTTTAATAGCAAAGAAGACATCAAGAGTCAGGCGAAAAAGAGCTCAGCTTCTCTGAATAATTCCTCTTAACCCACTGGTCTGCTTGTCAGATTTTATCTGGGACAAGGTCTCCTGTAGCATATTACTTATACTGGAGCTAAGCCACAAATAATATTTCTCTTTTTTTCCAGTTTAGTTTTACTTATCCATGTTATCCCCAGGCAATGATAGCTTAAGAATGGAGAAAAGCTTGCTCAACATGTGACAACATTGGGCAGAAAAGAAAATTCCCAACACAGGTCTGGGAACTTGGTCTGGACAAGAATTTAATCTGCAAGAACACCCACATTTGCTGAAAAAAGTGGCTGCTAGATACTCAGAAACAATATACTAAATAGGATGCAATGGTAAAGCCAATTATCTCCTTTATAGCCTTCACTGAATAAAGGGGTCTAGAGAGATGAAGCTTTCTTCTGTTACTATTTCTGTTCTTTTTCCATGCCTTGTTTATGTGCATATTGAATAGAGAGCAGTATGGAACAGAACATTCCATTAAATTAACCCCACATGTTAAAAAATTCGAGGAACTGCTAGAGATAGAACTCTGGGTTTGTTCCCATTATTTTCAGTGGCCTTATTTTAAGATCAGAACAGGAGAATGAATTTAAACATTTTCTTAAAACTGCATTGCTTCTAAAGCTGCTGAAATGAACTACATATGTGCACCTTTGGTTTTGCCTCATTTTTTTTCCTTATAAAAGTCAAATACATTTTAAATAAAGGCATACTTTCATACAAATAGACATTCTTTTCACCTGCCAGCAGATAAGCTGGTTTGTAGATTTGCTGTACTACAGATGCAGACACACATGAGCTGGCTGCATGCTAAACACCTCAGGCAGCTGAAGCATGGCATAAAGGCAGATTTTGGCCTCCTGGTTTGGTTCTTTGAAGATCCACCCTGAGTCCAGCAAGTCTGTGCCCACATCTACATCCAATGGAAGCTGGCTCCATGTGGAGCCACTTAGATGCCTCCCTCTTTGCTACACATCCCAAAGCTACCAACTCCCAGAAAAGTCCCTGGCTTGAGTGCAGTAGCAGATGAAGGTACATGAACACACTGCTCTGCTCTGCAATCCAGAATGACCCTGGGCATTTACATGATACTGCACTCCAGCAAAGAAGACATCCCAGAAACAGGGTGCAGCAACACCTGAGCTGGTTGTGCAGAAATCAGCCTAGGTTCAGAAGTTAAGCTCTAATGACATTTTTCTCACTACGACAGTCCATCCCAACCTATTCTGCTATCCTGAACAAAGGAAGGATGGCAGCACTGGCAAAATTTATACAGTCCTACACAGGCATGTATCTGCATTCATTTTGTCTGGACTAGGCAATCTGGGCATCCATAGAAATAGAGTTTTTTGGTCTAAATTAAAGAGCAAACACACATTTTCTGAATTGCTGTATTCACCAACCAAATGTTGAATGACTCAGTATTCCAGTGTTAAAAATTATGTGGGTTGCTCTGACTAAAGCCAAATAACAAAACAAAGCTTTCTTAAACATTTATTCATAATTCCCTGCATTCATAGTGATTTTGCTTTCTAAGTGTCCAGCCCTGCAACCAGAATCAGTAAGATGGAAAAGTGTACCTGTCCTCATCTAACACAGCTACAGCTCTGCAAAGGTTTCTCAATAGCAGAACACCTTAGACATTACTTTTTTAACAATACAAATACATGTAGGCAGACAAATCTAATTTAAAAGAGGGAGAAACATCAATAAAGAGCTGGTTTGTGAATTGCAGATAATGTTTTAAAGTTGGACTTTTCACTAAATCCCACTGCAGGAATAGAAAACATTACTTGCTGCATGTCCCAGTCAGGTTTCGTTGCTCTGGCTACTGCAATGTTTAATCCAGAGAAGACTAACTATTTAGGAATGTTAAAAGGGTTAGGCACTTTAACCCCCTTTTTGGTTGATCGATCTATCTATCTATCTATCTATCTATCTATCTATCTATCTATCTTTTTGTCTGTTCATTTTACTGTTGCACACCATATGCATTGATGGGAAAAAAAACTGGTACAATTATATTCCCTCAAAATTGAAATGTTTGGCATAATTCAAGGTGACTGGGCTCTATGGATTTTTTTTTTTTAAATACAGTAAAAACATTCTGAGAATGCTAAACTGTTCCATGTGAATACATGTTGAACAAAGCATCCACAGTTTTATTCCAAACTGCCTGCTTGCTTTTATTTTATGTGCTAAGCATCTCTAAAACTAAGAGATCTACTGATCTACTACCTGTTCTGAGAACCTCTATCCTGCCTCTTACTAAGTTACTTTGATGTCCTCCAAATTTTGGAGTAGAAAACCAACTCATTCATGCCCTAAATGTGACTATTCATGGAAGTTCCACTCAATATAAATAAATTGTGCAAAATGATGACTTTAAAGAATGGTATTTGGGTGCTTTCGTGATTTGCTTCTAATTTGATATATCGGTAATACTCAAAGACAGCTTAACACAACTAAAGAATGTTCATCTTCATCTACACATTTCTAGTCTTATGTCAGTTTTACAACTCATTTGAACAAAATCAAATTTTTCTGTGAGTGGGCAGTCTGAATTTTCTTGTATAGATTCCTAGGTTCTAACAAAAGACATTTCTTTCTATTTCTTCACAAAGCCTCCTCTAATTCCAAGCTTTCCTAAGTCTTTTTCTGTTTCTATTGGAATGTGACTACAAAGGTTTCTCTGTGTAATTGTCTTTACAGGCTTCATATAATTATTATCCATCAGTTTGAGTCCTAAAAGCTCTTTTTTTTTTTTTTTTTTTTTGAACAGAGATGTATTCTCAGGGCTTATTTCTTACTAAACAAGAGTATTTTCATATAGTAACAAGTAAATACATATTTGAAACCTTGTTCCTATTCAAGTCCAGCCTTGAGTTCAAGGTTCACATTGTCTGCTGACCTCACTCTGGGGTCAAGAAAGGTCAAAGAAAATTAGCAAACAGTACTATGCAACAAAAAAGTCAAAAAACCCGAAACAAATCATCTTAATGACATCTAAAACAAAACTGAAAGACTCCCATTGGTTGTCATACAAAAACAATAATCCATTACTGCTTCTAGGAGAATAATTTCAGATGAATGAATGAGCACCTAAACTTGGGGAGAGATCTTTTATATTTACAATTTCTTATATTATAAAAGAGGTAGATATACTAAGTTGGGAGCTTTGGGGAACTGTCTGTGCCAAACCAGGTCAACTGTTTAGGGAACAGACCATGAGCTAAGGGGCAAACAAAGAGTAAGAGGGAATAAGAGACATGGGGAATAATTACAAAATATTAAAAAAAACAAAGTTTAAATAATTCCAGGCAAAGGAGTTATACATTATATTACTCTATGTAATGAAATTTGGAACTCAAGTCATATCTGAACATATCAACTGTGTTTACATATGTGTTTGAGAATAGCATTTCAGCAACGATAATCTTAAGATTTCATTTATTAAAATAATAAAAAATAGACCTTGCCCTAGTTGACAACTACTGCAGACTTTTGCAGAATCTCTGAAATACTAGAACTTTGCTATTTAAAACACAAATTAATTTGGCTTCAAGTTAAAACTAACCACAAAGATCCCACACAGTTGTTTTTTTAGGTTATTTTAAATATTTGAAAGAATTGTTATTGTTCCACTCACCGGTGCAGAATTGTCTCTCGGTCCTCTGGATCTCACCATTCTCCCCAGCACTTCTATGCCATCAGAACTAATATTGCCTGCTGCATTAATGGTCTTCTCACCCACCTGCTTGCAGTCAATAATTATCTTGGCCGTGGTCTTGCTGATAACAACATGCAACTAAGCAAAAGAAAAGGAGCATATGGCATATATTTGTTCTTTCCTTGGGACAAGGAGGGCATTTTTAAAATGAGCTCCTAACTCCATGTTTGTTAATAAAACTCAAAGCACAATCCATAGCAAATAAGCTAGATGACCTCTAGAGGTCCCTTCCAACCTGAATCATTCTATTATTCTAATCTGTTCAATTAATTTAGTTCACTTTTCTACTTCTGGAATATCTGCATAGAAATTGGCAGCTTACATAATTAATTCAGTAAGTAAATAATTGATCCCCCAAAAGATCTACACAATGTTCATATACCACTCAGATCCCATAGAACTCTTGATTTATGTGGTCATTCCTTGTATAGGGCTTTGGATTTCACTGTTACATCCATTATAGCCAGCCACTTGCAAAAGCCAAAACTAAGCAGTAAAATTAATTTGTAAATTATACATTAACAGCAAAAGCTGTCAGTGAAGTTTTTACAAGGTCAAATCACATCAAATGCAGTACAGAAAGGCAGAGCACAACAACCAAGTTCCTTCCTTCTGCCTCAATCACACTTTGTTGCCACTTGCTGGTGCAGCAGAGACACTCCCAGTAGGGAAGATAAGCTACAATTGTCTTGTCACAAGCAAAATCTCAGGGTTTTTGTTTGTTTGTTTAGGAAAGATACAAACATCAGGAATAAAAGTCAATGACAAAAGCACCCCTCATAAAAATAAGTGCTACAATCCCAGCACTGCTTCACCTGCTTTCCAAAAGAATGTTACAAGTTCTCAAATAGCCAAGAAAAGTTCAATTTGGCATAGCCCTTAAAATAAGTTTTAAAATTACTACTCTGATGAAATTTTCTTTTCTGGATATTTTGAGTGACACAGCCAATCCAAATATTAAAAGGAAAAACTGATTTGTTTCTAAATTACTTTTCAAGCCAAGTATTTTTAAATGAACTCTAAAACACAGGCAAAAATTACGAGAAGAAAATTGAGCACATCAGCTTCGTGATTAAAAAAAAAAAAGATTTGTTTAATGTTAATCTAACATTGCAAAGAGACTTATGACAGTACGGTCGACGATGTGAAATACACTTTTTTTGGCAGCAGTTGATCTCATGACACATTATTTCCAAACGTGAAAAACTCCCAAAACTTTATTCAAAGTGCTTTTTTCCCTCATTACCATTACTAACCTTATGAAAACTCCCATAAAATATCTTCCTTATTTCAGGACCTTCAAAAGTCACAGTTTGAAAATCTCCTTTGTAGTCGTAGTTAAAGAAAGTCAGAGTTTTACCACCATCTGTGTGAGATTGAAATTAAGGGCTCTGTGTTAAAGGCCTGATACAATATTTGGAAGAGTCAATTTTGCATTTAACAAAGCAGACCAAGGATGACAGCTCAAATGTTAATAAAACACATTCAGAAGCAATATACTGACCTGGAAGTAACAAGTTATATCAGAGAAATGCTCTTTCCTCGTTTGACCAGAAGGACGGGTCAATAGTTCTGAGTCTACCTCACCCATGTCTACCTGGTCCTGCTCTTCCATTAGTTCTCTGTGAGACTTAGACAAGGAAAACGCTTCCTCAAACCAGCTAAATGCCTAATCCCCACCTATGCCAGTTGACATGCTGGCAGTTATGAAGAACAGTTACCACAGTATCTTCATCTTTTCAAGAGCAAAACCTTCTAAATTATAATCCCTGTTTTACAACTGGGAAAGTGAAATCAAGTAGAAATGAAGAACCATCAAGAGTTCATGTTTTTGGTTCTTACTCTGCTATCCACCAGACTGCATTGCCTCTACATACACTGTACTTCCCATACCACTGACATATCAAGACACATTTGATTGGAATCTGATTCAGAGCACTGGAAATTTTAAAAGCAGATGCATACCTCACATCAAACTACATCTAGTACAGATCTTTGGAATCCATTATCATCCCTCCCAGTTTGAAGCAGTTAACTCAAAATTTTACTCTAACTCCAAATTAATCTCAGTTAAATTGAATCTACACCCCATGCATTACCCCCTACCAGATTCAGGGGGTTGTTCTGGCAGCAGATTGAAACATTGGAAATAATAAATCTAGACACAGAATGAATAATTTGTACAGTTAAAATATCTGATAAAACATAAAATACATACTATCTAAAATAACTCCAACCAGGGGTTCATATGCTTCATTTAAAATCTCCCAAAGAGCAAATGGCTCCTGAGGTGTGTCAGGGAGTACACGAAAGAGAAACGTGATGGTGTAATCAGAAGGGAGACCTTCAGGATGCAAATATCTGTAAGAGAGATAAAGTCTTTGAAACAACATTAAATCTGATGGTTTACTCATCAGATGTTCACTTGATATGCTTTCTATTACTCTGTATATTTCTTTAGAAATCAAGACGGAGAAGTAATATAACTGTTTACAAAATCTACTCAACTTGGTAACTCTGAAAGAATACTTATGAAGAAAGAAGTTATTGTTTCCATGGAAATTTACAAAATTAACCTTAAATACTAACATTTTCTTTTAATTTGAGGATCAAAGCAGAGGTCAATTGGAAATAAAGCTGAAATTAGTTATATTAAAAGCTTTTAACAAACAGTAGCCACTTTCAAGACCTTTGCAATCGTCTGGTTTAACAGACAATGAAAATGGAAATTGCTCGGAAGACCAAGCTCAATGGACTTGTCCTTTGTCATTAAACCATTACAAATGAATAAAAATTAGGAGAGACAGACTGTTATAGGAAGCTTTTTAAAATACAGGGAATGGAGTTTTTGTGTATTTCAAAGCCAATACATAACAAAGTGAAGTCAGAACAGACCACATACTGACATGCAATCTGGTTTCCTAGAATTTTTGCAGAAGAGAGAGGAAGTTAATGATACAAAAGAAGTATGTTATTTTGTCATTTCCATAAATTTGGTATTTGCTACTTCCAATTTCATTTAACCTTTTGTTGTTAAATCCCAAAGTGGAACATTTGAACAAGCAGCTGAGATAACTGATTGTATTTCAAATGATAATTAGTCTGATTCCTTAAAATCATAGTAAGGGGATCTGAAAGACACCTCAGGAAGTTATTTAAACAATTTTTTTCCCCCAAAATATGACCCATTCCTCTAAAAGTGTTTCTGGGACATATAAAATGTATAGATATGAACCATGCCAAAAAGGGAGTTAAACATGATATATCGTCAATAAATTCTGCACAGTGTCAGTAGATGATCAAATGTGATATTACACTGCCTACATCCCATTGAGAAAGAGAAGTAACTCAATAGGTAAAAGAAAAAAACCTTTACAGTGAGTCCATTTTACAAGAATGAAAGACAATTCAATAAGCAGGGTGGGTCAAACAAGGTTTGGGGATACAGAGCTCAAAAAGGAGAATAACATGAATAGCATTCACTGCACAGATGAGGTGTGGTTTTTTTCAGACATACCTGTGGATCATCAAGAGAAAGGTGTTCTCTGAATCATGGAAAGGAGTGAAAGCCTAATGAAGCAGTAAGACTGGGCTGGGGTGGCAGCTAGAGAATAGCATATAAATGCAGCAGATCCATTTAGAAAGAAGAAGAAAGGGAAAATAGTGAGAAACACCAATCCCCCAACATCTCAGTTCATCTAGGCCCAGGAGGAAACAAAACAAGAAGAATGTGAAGCAGCAACAAGAAGTATCCAACTGGGACACAACAAGAAAATCACACACTTAGATAATGTATATATAACCTTCAATCTCCCACTGTTTTTCTTTAGCTTTTATCTCAGCTAAAGAACATCTTTTGTTACAACTTCCTATGTGTAATCCATCAGAGCTACTGTTTTTCTCTGGTGCCATTTACTACAAAGCAGTGGACTGGACTGAGAGGAACCAAACCTGACACAGACACTGTTCATAAAAGAAACAGCGTTTCCATCACTTTCTCTCCGAGGAACAACTGTAAAAGTGCAATAGGAGGGTTCTTCATTGCCTCCTCCATTACTCTCCCAAGATAAAGACCTTGAGACTGAAACATGTCCTGCCTCCCAGGAAGGTACTAGACTGTGTTCAGACAAATTCACTTCAACATAAGGGGATAATCTTCCTTTGTAACCAGCGACTGGACACAGACTGAAGTAAAAGTGACTGAAGACACCTAAAGCAGGTTCCCATTCTGACCCCTGCTTCAAAGACATGCTGAATCTGTGAGACTTCAACCTGCATTCCAGAGGCACCTTCCACAAAGTACTGCAGACTGGAATATGCCCTGACACAGGCCTGCATCAAATTGCTAAGTGTTACACTGACACCAGCCTGAAATTAGCTTGTAGGTAAACCCACTTGAATGACCTGACTCAAAAATACTAGTCCCTGAAATGAAAATTTGCTTGCACTAGATAATAATCTTCATGTGTTTTGTGAGCATTTATATGTGAATACATACTTGGTAGGCTGGGATACCAGGGCATCCTTGTGCAGTCTGTAACAGGGGTAAACATTAAATGTACCAGGTTCCATGGAAACCCCTTCCACAGCTGAAAACTCCTTTTCAACCAAACCAAACATTTCCATCATTTTAAATCCTGGAAGGTATCAAAATATGTATTTTACTGATTTAAATTAACACTGCATTACAAGAAAGAAAAAAGAAAAAGCCAATTGTATCAAAGAGTTTCATTCAGCATCTGTTTAATACCTGGTAGCATGAAGGGAAATTTATTGCCTAATGTTGTGAAAATCAGGCAATGAAAATGATTCCATGTATCAGAAACAAAAATGAACACAAAAATACTGTACCTGCAAAATTACTGCCATCTTTAACTACCAGTGGACAGGCTGGAAAAGAAGAAAATATATATTTAAGGATACTGTAGGTGTCCCACTGAGTCAGGACAATGATGCACTCAGCCCTAAACTCAGTATTCTATCCCCAGCATCTGCAAAAGGAGATGTTGTTTAGGAAGCACATGGAAACCTGGCCATTATCTACTCCATTCAGTTGATGCTTTTCAGGATCTACAAGTGTTGTGCAATGATATTAAGGGGTACATACCTGTGTGCTCCATGTAATATCTTTTAATATATTCCTTGCCCATTTATTTGTCTAATCCTCCCTGTAAACCTGCCTTCACAACCTCTTCAACAATTTCAAATTTGTTGAAAAAGAGCAACAAATTCACTGCCTGCTGCAATGTAAAGTATGTCTAATATTGGATTTTAACCACATATTCCCTAATTCTCTTTTTTTGATCTTCTTCAGCCTAACCCCATCTCAAGTTCAATTACTGCAGCTGACATTCTCTGTACCTTTTCAAACTCCGCAATAGCTTTCATGAGAACTAGAGACCAGAATTGCACACTGTCCTGAAGATGTGTGCACACATTTTAAAGAGCTCTAAATCTGGTTTATATATTTCTTTTGTCAGGGAAGAAAGGTCACCAATCTTTTTCAGGAAAGGTGCCCTGGGAAATCAGTAAGTCTAAAGCATCATGTCAACCAAATACGGCACCCCAGGTAGGATACCCACATTTGGAGATCACTTTTAGAAGACAAGCCCAAGTGAGCAATAAATGTTACTGTTAAGTATTATCAATGTTTTACATTTTCTCTACCACAGATAGTAGAGCTTATAGTCAAAATCTCAGAATTGATGGCTCACAAGAGGCGTTATTTTTGCTAACCAGCTCTAATAACTCACAGCCCTGTGCACAAGGACTCCTTCCAATCACAAATTATGCACATCAGCTATACAGTGCCTGATTCTTGGCTTATATGCAAGGAAATATATTGTGAGCACACACCTAAAAACAAGTGAATTATTGACCTATGATCATAAGGTGTTACTCTAGAATGTCTTTCCCTTCATTTTCATAAAGGGACTGAAATGTGGCTTTCTCACAACTTTCAGAGTTTGGGTGTTTTATGCTTTTGCTTTGGCTACAACTTCTCTACTTTCTCTTATAAAACAAACATAATGATTGGCTCTCAATTAATAAATTAACCGTGTGACTTAAGTAAGGATGAATGTAGATAGCTGTACTCTTACAGAGGTTTAAAGTAGCTTAGAAAATAAAATATAATTAACTTTTATGATTCTGAAATGTCAACAATGTTTAACATCTGAAATAAGTTTTTGACAACTAATGGTTGTATTCTGGCTTTATAGCAAACAAACATTAATTATTTTGAAGTCACACCACCTTCATTTCCTTAATCTTTTATGGAAATAACATTAGAATTACAGTATCAGCAGTAAATTGTATTAAAAACATCAAGAGTATGTTTTAATAGAAAATTAGCTGTTACAACCTCCCCAGTATTTAGCAGTTATTTTAGAAACAAACATAAATCAAAATTACTAACTTGCTGATGCAGTTTCACAAACAAATGTGATCAGCTCATCTTCAATCTTTGTAAAGGCATCAAAGTCATCCACAAAGAAGACGTGTCTTTCACTGGGCTTGCTGCCAATGTTAACTAACTCTGAATAGTCAGCATCAGCTACTCCAATAGCAAAAAAGCTGAACCCTGTAAAAGAAAGAAGAACACTCTTGTGAGTCATTCATTTACAGTAGATACATAATGTAAACACAACCGTATTTGCACAGGCTCCTTTTGCAATTAAATACAATATCCTACAGCACAAGAAAATTCATTTATGTAATCTAAAATAAAGGTAATACATTCTCTGTGAAATATTTCTTCTGGCTAATTATGCTCAATTAGTTAATTAAAGTTAAATCTTACGTGTTATCTTGAAGATACATGACTGCTCAGTAGTTTAAAGCTTTAGCATGTATTTAAATGCTTTTCTAATTTAATGCTATACTATATTACACAAAAATATCCATGTATCAAGTACATTATAAATACAAAGCAGAGAAATTAATTTCCTGTAGGTCCTTTACAGATTTATCCTGTGCCATGTATTAGACACATACGATTTCAAGTCCCTGTTGCCTCATGAGTGAACACTGAAATAAATGCATTCTCATTTCATCAGCAACTGCAGTGGTTGAATCTGTTCTATATATTTAGCATGAACATATTTTGACATTTGAACCTGACTTAAAAGATTTAAATGAAATGGAAACTGTATCCTACATGTTTCAGGAGCAACAAACGAGGCATAGGTTTTTCAGTATTTTCCTTTCCATAAGAGATGAAGGAAAAAAACTCTCTACATCAGGCCGAATACGGTTAATGGATATACTGTTCTTGCATGGCTCAGTCACAAATTTACTCCAGTCAAGGAATATTGTCTTTAAGTCTGAATGAAGACCAGAGGCATTCATCACCTTCTGCAGCAGTTTTAGCATAACAAAACTTTGACTTAATACATTATAAACAAGACCAACACCTCTTCATGCCCATCTCTATCGCAGATGTAAGTCAGTACGTGCTCCAACCTATCTACAACCTCATTACAGCACACTCCAAAGGAAATGGGAGAGAGGGAGTCATGTGCCAAGGTGACATCCCAGCAACTGAACCCTCACAATCTTCTCCATGTCATTCCCAGTCTAATAGTTAATAAACCAAATGCAAGACTTACTTGAGAGATGAACATTTTTTGTTCAGCTTAGACACAAACTCCCCTTTATTCACAAATGCAGGGTTCTCTTGACTGCTACTTAAAACAAGTTATGCAAGTATTATTTTTTCATATGCTTTATTTGTGAAGCAACTACACTCAGCATCTAGCAACAAAACAAGGAGGCAGCCAAGCTGGATAATCTCATTTAGTTTCAGAAATCAGTGATATACACTGGGAGCTTCATAGCTGTCAAAGCTAAAAGCAAATAAAAAGCACAAATGTAATTTCTCATTAGGTCACCTCACATTAAAAGGAAGATGTTTTTTTTCTTCCATCCTTTAGTTTTGTTCCAAGTAGCACACTGGTTTTGATACAAACCTCTAACACAATTAACCCAGTTCTTAGACTCACAACACGGTGTGGCTGCTTACAGCTCTAAAACTGGAGCTTTTAAAAAATTCCTAGAGGTAATTAGTGTAACATGAGAGAAGATCAGAAACAGTAAAAGAATTTTCAATGGACCTCTTGTATAGAGAACAAAATTGTTCAGTTTGCTCATAACCACAAGACTACACTTTATAGATGACTATCCAGATTCTCAGGATCATATTCCCCAATTTCTTCACCCTGGAAGCAATTCCATTGACTACTACCTGATTTTAGCTCTGCTGCCAAAATGAAAAATAATTCCATTAATCACCAAAAATATCCAGAATTTAATCATATCCTAGTGATATTCTGTTTCTCAGCAAATGCTGTTTTCTTTAGGCTTGAAAACCTGGAACAAAAGTTATCCTTATCTCATGCACACAACCATGTAGATGTAAACAATAAGGAAAAAAAAAAGTGAATTGTTCTTAAAACTACACATTTTACCGTCTAGTTGCATTTCTCTGGAGACTTTGTTCACATCATCCTGTGATCGCCCATCAGTAATGACAACCAAAACCTTTGGAATGCCCCTCCTCATGCCTGCTTCTCCAGTAAACAAGATTTCTCTTGCATGTTTAATGGCTTTGCCTGTAACACAAAAATTGACAACATTCACTACCATATAAATCCAGTTTCTATTGGCTTCTCATATCACATATTAGAAGAGAAATCTGTTGTGTCCTGAGTAGTGTGTCAATTAGTTCATTCTGTAGGCATTTAAACCAAGATTTAGAAGAGTTTAATTTCAACTCTACCCTTTCAAATTTTGATGGCTTCAGCCATTCATTTTTCAATCTAGAAGGTGACGATCATGAACACGATATGTGCGTGTCCTGGTTTGAGGTGGGATACACTTAATTTTCTTCTGAGTGGCCAGTTCAGTGCTGAGTTTTGCACTCCATATGAGGACAATGTTGATAATGATGTTTTGGTTGTTGCTAAGCTGTGCTTACCCTGAGTCAAGAACTTTTCAGTGTCTCACACTCTGCCCCTGAGCAGCTGCACAAGAAGACTGGAGCACAGTGTCTGACTGCAGGACAGCTGACCCAAACTGGTCAAAGGGATATTCCATACCACAGAACAGTATGCTCAGGATATAAACTGGGGAGTTGGCCAGGAGGGGCCAATCCCTGCTCAGGGACAGGTTGGGCATCAGTCAGCAGGTGGTGAGCAACTCTACTGTGCATCACCTGCTTTTCTTGCGTTTTCTCTCTCTGTATTGTTATCTCCCTTTTCATTACTATTATTATAATTTACTTATTTCAATTACTAAACTGTGTTGTCTCAGTCCACAGGTTTTACCTTTTCTGATTCTCTTCCCCATCCCACCAGGGGTAGGGATTGAGTGCTGTGTGTTTTTTAGCTGCTGGCTGGGTTAGAGAGAACAAAACCTTCCTTCTCCAGATTGTAGGGCACCATCTACATTAAGAACTGAGAGTGCCATTATAGTAAATGGAAAATGAGTTATTTTGATAATACTGAGATTGGATGCAATGCAACAGCTGCAAGAAATTTCAGTGCAGTCTGAAAATAATAAAACATATGGTTTCCAACTAAAACAGATTTTAACCCTTTCAGCCCTCATCTCTAATTTCTTTCTATCAGAAAGCTATTTTACAGGATTAATTAAAATGCAACCTCATTCAGTTAACAGACATCTTCCCCCATCCCAATCTTAAGCATCCCACAGAGGCTTAACTGTCCTGGCTTTTAACCAAACAGACCCTCAACTCTCTCCAGTTTTCTATATGCTCTGCAAGCTCCCTCCCACCCTCTCCCTTCTCCCACTCTTCTACCCTCTTGTCAAGCCAATTTCATATTCATCCCCAGTCCACCTTCCACTACCCTCAAAGTAATTTGGTTTTGCCCACCTGCCCCTCTGCCTGCCTCCCTGAGCCCTGACATCACTGTTGGTCAGTGAGGTGGATATGCAGCAGTAGGAGCTTAAGTGTGTAAAGTACAGATTAAAAAGATTTTCCAATTTCAGAGCCCAACCTTTCATCTCTAGTGTGGGGATACCATGTTTCACTGGTTTTGCAGTGATTAATTAAACCACTTAGCAAATGGGAAAGAAATACTACACAGAGTAGCAGGGAAAAAGTCTGCATTACAGTCACAACATTTCTCACCTGTTTTTGTATTTCCTCCTTTGTAGGCTATTCGCTGAATAGCTTCAAGAAGAGTCTCTTTTGTTTTGTATGCATTCAATTTAAATTCTGTCCTGGGATCATCACTAAACTGAATTATTGCCACCTGTGCACATAGAAGATGTCCATTATAAAAGCACCACCCAGTGTGTAAGCAAAAAGTAAGTGAATTATGAGCATTTAAAACAAGGATTTATCTTGTAACTTTGCTTGATCCTTAAATTGAAGCCAGATTTTTTTCTCTTTCAGAAAGATTTCACTAAATAAAGTTTAATTTTACTCTCTGCAACCTTGGCAACCATCTAACACTTTCTGGTTTCATTTTGCAGCAAACAGAATGAGAAAAGTAATACCCACTTTGGCAGAAGCACTCTCAAGTGAGCCCAAAAACAAAATCCTGGTTACAGCTGCTCACACGTGTACAGTTACACATACACAGAACTGCAGGGACTTTATTCAGTCTCCACAAATTAATAACTGCAAGTAAGTAACTTAAGCCAGGGAGCAAGACTGAAGCAAGTAATAGAAAGATTCAGGAAAATATTCTGAAATATTGCCTCTCTCAAATATGACTACATGACCCTGTACTACAATACCATACACTAAACCCCTACAACTCACAAAACATATATTGAACTTCATATTCTATAAGTTTCAAAGGAGCTATTATGTTTAAACTTGTACCTAAGTTTCTGAAGCACCATGAACCATATTCTGGAAATACAGCTGTATTGCAGGAGACAGTAAAAACTAAGTATTCTTCAGGGTTTGGTCAAGTTAAAATTAATTTTCAATGAGATTCCAAACCACATATTACACAGGTAACACTTAAAACAGTAACATATTTGCCAGTAATCTGTTCTGAAGCAGATCCAAGCATCTCTCTAAAGAAATACATAAATGTAAAAATCACCATAAATTTTATTTCAAGCACTGTAGATTCTGTACACTGTGTGATTTAAAATAAAAGAACCTTTAATTTTCCTTATCAGTGCCATTTTTAGCTTATTTATAAATAAACACTACAGTGAGTACCAATACCAAAAGTATTAACAAACATAAATCATTGGAATGATTTAGATGAGACTGTAACGATAGCCTTCATGCTACCAAAATTCATACTGTGAATTTTAACATATGGTGTGCATAAAAAGATATTGGAAAAAAGATTCTGACCTAGAGAAGTTTATATTTTGATAAGAACTGTGAAATGATGCCAGTTACTTCTTGATTCATTTCATTTCTGGTCTAGTCTAAAATATCCTGTCAAGTCCATGCACCCTCCATCTCTGCACACGTTGATTACCTGTGTTCCATCAGGGCCAATCTTATCCAAAGCTCCAACAGTGCTATACAGAAAGCTGATTATTTTATTGAAATTGTCATCTCCGATACTCCATGACCCATCCACCAGGAATGCCAGATCAGCTTTGGCTGCTTTGCACACTGAGGAAGAAAAGCAAGTATTTTGGAATTAAAGCAATGTCTCTATTCCTCGTGAAATCCCATAAACCACTTAAGAAAATGCAAACATAATGAAAATGCCTTGTTTAATGTTAGTTAATAATGCTTCAGCCAATAGACCTGCTGGCATTGACTTCAGTGCAGGTATAGAACCAGCTGAGCTCTGCAATGGGGTAAAATTGCCTGCACCAATAGATCCTATCACAGAATACACTTCAAGGCCACAACGGTTCTTTAAAGCAGGGCTAATCATTTCTGGTTTTATTTAGGTTTTTAAGTAGAGCCCCACGTGAACTTATACAATGTCAGAGTCCTGCCATGACACAGCAAGCAAGATGAGGGAATAGTTTCCCTGTGGGAAACCATTGAATTCAAAATGTTACCCTAGGGTCTGTAGTGTCCAATGGACTCCAACTGCACTATGTAGGAGCAGTGCAGGTTTCACCCATCTCATCTTATTCCTGCATGTTCTTTTGAAAAATAGCCCACAAGAGCTGTACAATTGCTCACACAAGTTTCTCACTCTTTCATGGGAACCGAGAACCTTTAACACTCCACAGAATCCAAGTCTATTGCTTGGAGTCAGAAGCAAATTGTCTCAAAGAAAAGTTCTGTTTTTCAACATATTTCATCTTGATGAAAAATGTTCACCTAAATCTAGAGAATAGGACACAATGATACAAACCTGTATTTGTCATTTTCTGTTGATTACACCTTGGATAACAAAAAATCCTCATCATCTGCTCCTGTGCAGTTCTAAACACACACACACAAGGTCTTTTTTTTCCCTGTGCTTTTGGGTTAAATTTTCAGTATCTACATGCCAGTTTGGTCCACCAACTCCAAGCTGATGTATTTGATCCCCAGTCTCCATCAATTATGCTCCTCTCACAGAAATATTAAGACACTCTGTGCAAAGCACTATATGTTCAAATAACAATAAAAGGAAGTCTGCATTTAAAGTGGGGAGACTGAACACAGCCAATAGTTTTCACATTACCTAAAGCAGACATATTTAAAATCCATGCTGCTTTAGAAGTTTCATTATCCTAGGATGACTGCTTCAGTTGCAAAATACGTATGGTTTAGGAGTTTTGGAAAAAGGAATTCTCACATATATTAACCTTCCTGTCGGCAATACAATAATGATGTTAGACTTTTGGCTCATTAAATTTAAGCCAGCTGCCTCAGCAGTGTTGCTGTAGTAAATGCATTGTGAGATCTGCTCCCCAGAGCTCTAAGAAGACTGTCAGAAGCAGAAAAGCATTGCATCAATACCTTCAAATTGCTATAAACTCACACAGCACTCACCCTCTTTTGCAGGTGGGATTGTAGGTGGTGGAGGTGGTGTTGAAGGTGTTGTTGGTGGTTGAGTTGGAAATGGTACTGGAGAACAAATGGAAGGAATATTCAAACATGCTTATAAGCCAAATATCTTTAATAAACACAATGTTTTCTACTCATCTCCACATTTAAAAAATTCGTTATCTCTAATCAACTAGTTATGCAAATGGAGATAAATGTGTGTGCATGCAAGAAACATCACTTGAAAAAGAATATTACTATCACAAAACAATTAATGGCTGTATTTTCAGTGTGAATTATACAATAATACAACTGGACTGCTACTGGAACTCCCCCTTTTTGTGACTCCCCAGTGTAGTAGACCATGTGCCAGCCCTATTCTCAACTTAGAATACATAATTGGTTTTGAAAAAGGTCAGTGTCCTTTGCCATTCTCACCAAAATCTGTCCCCAGTAACAGAAAATAGATCTCTATCCACCCTGGAAGGAAGAAGATACTAGTCCTGCAATCCAAATACAAAGACAAAGTGCAAAAGCAAGCCAGTGCCTGTGCTCAGAGCAGATCACATTCTGCCCTGATGAAGACTTTTCTGAATTTGGTGAAAGACCTTGTTATGTTTCCAGATAGAAATGCAGCTCTGATCACAACAGGACTGTGGCTCTATTGCCTGCAGCAACTTCTACTGAAGTCACCACAAAGAGTTTCTGAAAGTGTCCCTTACTCTTCTCCTGAAAATCAACTTTGGAATTTCAACCTTGCAGAGACCTAGGTGAATGCCCAACCACTGGCTGACAGCTTCTCTGGATGCAAGGGCTTTATTTGGTGCTTTTCAATGCAGCCCAGCTGAACTCTCAGACATAAAATGCACATGCATTGACTTCCACGACTCTGTGGGAAGAAAAGCTTCTGCTTTTGTTCAAGGGCTTTTTTCCTGTGTTTATTCAATGTCCTCTGCAGCCACAGATGACAGAACATCAGTCCTTCAAGTAAGACTAAACTTATTTGCTGTAACACATAAGTTACATTTATAGACAATGGAGAGTTAGCTATGACAATGTGAGAAAAACAACCTACATTTGGGGAAGACTGGAGCAAACAGGATTCATTACAAGCCTCATGTCCATGTCTAAGTGGACTTCCACTAAAACTGATGGGGGTTTTCCCACTGGCTTCAACAAGAGCAAGGGCTAGGACTCTGAAACACCCACAAGGAGCTAATGCCCAGGACTTCCATGGCCACAGCAACCTGGGACCAGACTCATTTAGAAAGGGTCACAGTTGCAGTAAGGAGACTTGAAAGGCTGCTCTCAGCACCCAAGAGGTACAGGTCACCCTGAAGACTACATCCCTTTGAGGTGATACAATAATTTGTCCACATCACAAAGCATCTTTCTGAAATGGACATACAGGCCAGGTTGTGTTCTTCCTCATGTGTCCTAACTCCCTGAATTGTGGAGCACAGTAAATTAATTTCCCCAAAAAGCAGGAGAAGCTTGGCTTGTGCCTCACTGCTCAAAGAATGAACTCTGGACAAATAAGAATTGGAGCTGCACCTGTGCATGTTTTTCCTAGGTGAACCTGTAAGTGTGGGAGGAAAAGAGAAAAAGTGAAAACATTTTCTACCCCAAGAGAAAGATAAGAGCATTGTCGTATATAGAAATATAGTAGGAGAAGACACATAACACTGAGATTGGAAAAAGGCTGAAAGAAAGATAAAATATTCATCTATTAGTCCCATGTTTTGTTTTGCAATATTTTGAAGTCGTGACAGCAGGATCTTGCCTTCATAAACAGCTGTGAGGGGGGTGTTTTGTCTGTCTTGTGTTACTAAGAATAATTTAAAAGTCTGGTCAGTTGGTTTGTTTCAAAATTGTTAAGTAGATTTGGCTTCAAGGTTCCATTTAACTGTAAATTATTCAAACACTGGTTACTTTTACTAAACAAAAAGACCTGCAGGACACAAAACTTTCTCTGTTTGCTTAATTTTTCTGCATTTTCCCCCCAAATTCACAGATACTCAGAATATCCCCTAGTGGGACTTTTTATGAAGAAAGCTAAACCATCCTCCCTGTTTCATTCTCGTTAAGAGGTCCTATAGAGTTGTTGAATGTAACTTAATCAATTCACAGCAGTGGTGTAGGAATCATGTACCTCTGTGGAGGAGTCACAATATAGTTGAAAAATGAATAGCTCAGCTAAAGGAAACTGTGTAGGAATAGCACATGTGTGGGCAAAGGGCAGAACACAAGAAGCAATCAGGCATTGTTGCTACTGGCTGAACTCTGTCCTGTTTTACTCACACGTTGTCTCTGTGATGCTCACAGCAGGGCCCTCGAGCTCCTGAAGCTGTGAATGAACACTGATTTTGTATTCAGTTCCAGGCATCAGCTCAAAGAAACAATGTCTAGGCGTCCCTCCACCAAGATTTACTTCTTGCTTTTTTCCATCTGGAATTACAAAAGAAGCCATAAATCAATTTTTTTTTTACAGTTTTATTGAATAATGTAATTTAAATCCTAAAGAAGAAGGAAACATGACAGCATATGAAGGGCAAGTGGTTGACATAAATTAATAAACTACATGCTGCCTTATTTTTGAAAACTGACCTCTGTGCAGAGGTCTCTGTAACATTCCATTCTTCATACTAAGTAGGAGCTGAGGAATGTGTCAAACATCTTCAGGAAAAAAAGATTAATTTTGCCCCATGCACTGAGAGCAATAAAAATCACTAACACTGTCATGAATGGGCTTTGGATCTGGCCCTAAATTATCAGAGTCTAATGAGGAATTGTTGTGTTATGTAATTCTATGGCATCCTTTGTCTATGCCTCTGGTTCTCAGCATCTGTAATGTGCTGGGTAACTGCAAAAGAGACTGAACTAGATATTGTATTCCAGCTTCCACTAGTAACCCCTCAGCAAGATGGTTAAGGAATAGCATTTACAGGGTTCCAAATATGATTCTGCTAAATTCTGGATTGGAAAATATGTTGAAAATAGAAAAACCCTGGCTACTGGAAATAGCATAAGGCATGTTTTAATAATAAGAAAAATTTCAGTGCAATCCAAAATCTGTAGCAGAAAGCAGTGAAATACAAGCAACTGATCTCACATTTTACAGAGTATATAAAAAAAATGACAAACAGTCATTCACTGTCTAGGAAAAAACACCTGATGCTTATCAGGTGTTACACTAGTATAAAAATAATTGATCACTGCCTGAACCAGACACACACCCAATCTGACAATCAAATCCCTTCATGATAGATATTAATAAGAAACATTTGTTCACACTCTGGGTTGTTCTGCTCACATTTAGGTGCTTTCAGCTCAGCTAAAACAATTCTGGGAGTTCTATATGAAGAAAGCAGAATGTTGGCTAGCTCCCAGATGAGAGGAAAGCCTCTGCTGTCTTGTGTGAGCCAAGATCTCTTTTATCTGAATAGCTTGTCTGTATTCCAGGGCTTTAAATAAACCTTATCACCATCCACTTGCCAGTCCACAAAAAGGTCATTACTTTTTTGCCACAAAACCAGTATTATTGTTCGTGATACCTCTAATGTAGCCCATTAAGTGTTACTAACTGCACTTCTCTAAAGTTCTCCAAGGTTTTAATTTGTCGCCATTCAGAAGATCACTGATGTCTGCTTGGGATAAGAGAGTTAGTCTGCACAAATAGTGACCTCTCCATGAAGTCTTCTGGCTACACCTGAGAACCAGTGATGCTGAAGAGGCTGTAGTTTACTCCCTACACAGTCAGTGTTAAAAGCATCAAGACACCTTGTGTGACTGCATAAAACTGTGTCATGTTTATCTGTGTGAGCAACATTACTCCAAGCTATAATGAAAAATCAACAGAATGAGAACAAACAAAACTGGACATTGTTCTGACTCTGTGGGCATGGTCTGGATTCAGTCAGAGCTTCCCTACCTTTCTGTGCTTCTATCCTGTCCATCCTAATCTTACAGAGCTATTGTTGATGGTTTATTTACAAATTTTGATGCATTCAGTTCATCCTTCATCCATCTGCAGTTCCTCTCACCTATCTTCTACCAATAAATGAAAGTCCCTTACATAAAAAGTACAAGTTATCAATATGTGTTTTACAGAAAAGGACAGGAATGCTTCTTCCATTCCTGAAATTTTCAGTGTGTACCCAACACTCTTCTGTCCATAATTTCCAGCATTTTAGGAGCCAGTCTGCAGGCTGGACTGCAAACAACTTCTCTGGACTGGGCTGCAGCTATTTAGTAACTTACTATAATAATATAACTTACTATAATAATTGGGTTATTTAGTAACTTACCCACAAGTGACTCTATAACTACCCTGTATGCAGTGGCATGTCTGTGAAGCTGCCACTGAGCACACAGACTAGTCATGCGGACTTGATAGGAATCCAAATTTGTCACACCCAGATTCACTGAAAATTAAGTGTAAAAAAATTAGGTTTGCACCCCTAATGAGACATACAGGAAAAAATGACAATATAATTAAAGTGAAACGAGTGCCAATACATTTTTAACAAATAATTTCCATAGCTGCTTAAAAAACATCAAGAACCTCTAAAACAAGAATTTAAAAAATAAGTGAACCTTTAAAACAGAAGTTTAGAACTTTAGGCAGTTTACTTAAGACTAAATAGTGAACAATGCTTAAAAGTTCCATTATTACAAATAAGTACAAAAGTGTCATAATAACAGCAGCATTTCTGTCAAAATCTAATTTAACATTGAGATTTAGATATATAAAGACCTAGTAATCTTATATAATATAGAATATAAAAATACACTAAATAGACTTCTCATTAAGGAAATCTATATCTACTACTAGGCAAATGTCTTTTTGGCTGATAAATAATAAATATTATATAAATAATCTGCTTTATGACTCCTGTCCTGCTAACTTCCAGCAGATCACTTCAAAGCCTGGTATAATCTCATAGAAAGAGAGACACTCATTTTAGGAAAACAGTTTGTACACAACTGAAAAAGTCTTCCCTGTGAAAATTTATTCAGGGAGCTGCAGAAAGCCCTAATTGTAATGAAAACCAGGCTGTAGAGATCTAAACAGCATGAAATCATTCTTACAGGTTTTGGCTATGCCTGTTAGGGCATCACTGAAGCCTGTTGAGTATGAAGCAAATACTTTCACACTGTACTCTGTTCCACTGAAGAGATTTAGAATGAGAATGGTATTGATATCATCCCCTACAAAGGTCTCCAACGCAGGACCAGGAACTGCAAAAAATGAAATAAATTAAAAAATCATTTGTTCATCCAGCAGATTAGACATGTCCAAAATTACATGTTCCTATAGTTACTGCTATTTTTTTGCCTTTTTTTTTTTAACCATACACAAATACAAAGACAGTCTCCTAGATTCTTGCACGGGTACAAGACACAAAACACTTTGGAAATTCAGCAGTGGGATTCATTAAGGCAGAGTTAGACACTGGCATCTGTTAAGACCCTTTTGTTCTGCTTCAGTGCCTTCTTCTCTAAATAGGCAGCCAAAGATCTCCCCAGTTTGGTTGTGTGCCAGACCAACAGGGGGGACAGCAGATGCCAGCCAGCAATACAGTCCCTCAGGGGTTCCTATACATATTCCTATACATATTCATATACATATTCATATACATATTCCTCTGTACAACAGCATCATTTAATACTGTGCAAAAATGATAATGAAAAGAGAAAAGAATGAAACTTTCCCAAATCACAACAGCAAACAGCTCCTTTGTCACCTCTCCTAGTTGTTCTGGATACACTTCAGAAACCAGGCAGCAGCATTGTCTTTGAACGCTACTTTAGTCCCTTAATGGTCACCTATTTGTGTTTTACTCTCAATAGATGACCCTGTTTTTCTAAAGAAATTTGAAGGAGTTTGGATGCCTTGTCTAGCTGTAATGTACAGGTGGGCAAAGGATTGCAGCACACACAAAACAGGCAGTGAATAAAACGTCAAATGTCTGAGAAGAAATGAAAACTTTGTATTGTGTGGGGAAGGAAGTTGAAGAATAGGAGAATACAGAAGAGAGGAACAGGAAGACAGCAAAGATAGTCTCAGAAATAGAGTCATGGTTAAGTGATATGAAAACACAGACTGACAGAGCTGAGATTAATTAGCCTTAGATCAGATGGGAAGTCTAAGGAGAAATCTACTGCTACCTACACCTACCTCATGGAAGGTAGTAGACAAGACAGAGACAGAATGTCTTCTAATGCAAACAGGAAAATTTAGGAGAAAAAAGACAAATTTTGCAACATGGGAAATTTTTATTAGGTGTAACAGTAGGCAAAAACTGGAAGAGATGCTTAAAGAAGTTTTAAAATCTCCATCCTAGGAGACTTTATAAACTCGACTGGTCAGGGTCCAGGGAGCCCTGTTCCAAGCTGGCCCTGTTTTGTTCAGGGGGTTGGACCAGATGATCTCCAGAAATCCTCTCCAACCTGCATCATTTTGTGACTGTGAAACTGTCATATTCAAAACCAAGACACCAAAGTTAATGGCACTTTCAAGGCTGTAACCGCAACTGATAGATTAAGTACAAAACTGAGCAAAAGATGACCTCAAGGCACAGCTCAGTCAGAAGTGACCACAAAAAACCCAGTTTAAAAACTCACTGTTGATAGGTTTGTAGACAACTCTGTAGCCCATTGTTGGTGATGGTGGGGAATCCCAGCTGATGCGCAATCTGTTGTACCACTCCTCTGAGACACGCAGGTTCCTAGGAGCAGACAGGGGCACTACAAGGAAGCCAAATTGGGTTTTACAAGTTTATCTCATACAAGCTCATACAGAAAAATCAAGATATGCAAATAAAAAGAGTGTAATACCCACTACTCTCAGACTTACAGGTAAAATTACCAGGATTAAACCCTTAATCAAATTCATCCTTTGGATTACTCAGTGGATTAACTAGAAACTTTGATCAACAAACAGTGAATTTTAAAATTAATTCCAAACTTTGTCCCTACTTTTTTTTTAAAGTCTAACATTTTTTCCTAAAAATGTAAGATAATTTAGAGTTAATTATGTATTGTATAGTTTCTTCCAATCCAAGGGTACTGAAGTTTTTAGTGTATAAATTATGCTCTTTTGAACACTTAATCCTGTCAAATGGAATCAAAGGAATGATTTACAAATGATTTAAGTCTCTGCATAAATAGCACTTCATTTTAGGCAGAAATTAGGGGAATCATTCAATAAAATTATACTGTCATGACTAGAAGCGCACAATTAAATGATTTTTTACAATATATAGTAGAGAGGAAGCTTAAATTACAGAAGAGTAATCTTTTGGTATTTGGTCAGAACTCTAGAGATAATGCAACCACTTTTATAAAAAGTTCAGCAGCATTTCTAATGACCCTTAGAAAGTAATGATCTCACACAAAATAAAATCTAGCAGTACAATGGTTGGTTTGATACCATCTTAGCAGGCTTTGTTTACTTTATTTTCTGTATTAGTTGGCTTGCCTTGGTGGGCTAGTTATCAAGGACTTACCAGCTTTATTACTCAACAAGTTTCTGCAAACTCAGAGTATCTGAATATAAAGTACAGCTTGTCAGTTAAAAGAAACCCATTGTTTATAAATCAATCAACTGAGATTAATTTAAAGTTCAAGTCATATAAGTCATGCAAAATAAGCCCACATTTATACTAAAATACATTACTACAACCAAGGGAAAAAAGGCAACAAGGGTAAGCCTTTATTCATGCATATCTTGGCCAAAGACAGGCGGAAAGTTTGTACTTACAAGTTTTGCCAGGAGCTGAGACACTGACTCCTTCCCCATCAGAATAAATGGGCGTTATGGTCACTTTGTATTCTGTATCAGCCAGCAGAGGGTGAAGTAGAAGAGTGTTTTGTTTGCCAGGCACCATCACCTGTAGGGTCAGAAAAAGCAGAAACAACCAAACAATGTCCAGAGCCAAACCATTATTTACCTTACACAGTCTCTGACACCACATTCCACTGGCATTGCTGTATAGCTTGCATTTTCAGATATTATTGATGCTATAGAGTAAAATAAAATCGGTACATTATCCACCCTTTTAAACAGATCTACTGTTATACCAGAACAAAATAAAGGAAATGTGCCTATGGTATAACACCATTTTATATTAAACCTATGAGCCATGACAGCTCCATAAACCACCGGCACTATCTGATCTGGATCATCAGTACTTAAACTATTTTACTGTACAGACAAAATACATACTCTTATTGTATTTATTTGAGACCTTTCTAGATTTTCTGGATCTCATTGATAAAGGTTGATTGTTTTGTTCTCCGGAGACAGAAAATCCTCCTTCCCTGGGAGGAAGGAAAATCAGTTAATGAGATTGGGAAGCATTGAACTGGGCAAGTGGGAATAAAACGTTTGTCTTGTCTGAGTCTAGTCTGGAGAAAAGCAAATGAAGGTAGCTGTTTAGGAGAGGAAGTAGGATGACATGCCACGATACCAGAGGATCCCAAACTGACATAAAACATGGAAGATCTGCACCAGAAGTCCAACCAGGCCCCCTGGTAATAAAGCAGCTGTAGAAATTCCTCCGGGCAGTTTTTGGTTCTAGAGCAAATGTTTCCGCTGAATTAAGCGCAGTGAAAGGTTTCCGTATAAGCAGCTAGTTCTAAAATTCTTCAATAGATTATTGTGTTTTAGCCAGAGCCTCAAAAACCAGTATCACAATAGTAGTGGTAGGGGTGCCAAGCAAAGCCTTGCAACCGCTTAACTTGTCAGTCAAATTTTAATCTCAGAGAGTCTCCAAACCCTAAAGGGAGCCGCTTACAGGACATAGTGTGGGCACGGCAAAAAAGAGAATCTAGTCCTGTGTTTCCTGTGCAGAGACCTGTGCTCTGAAGTGATGCTGTTGGAAGCAAGTCCCAAGGTCCAACATCATATTTTGGACATTCTCTGGCCCATGTCCACTGTGTGAATCTATCACCTGAGCCAGCAACTCCACTATTTGGCAAGAAGTTGAGAGAAGCATAAGCCCTTTAAACTCACAGGGGAAAAGCAGAAAGTAAGTCTATAAAAGTGTTTTGTTGTTTCAAAGAAGACTGATGCATGTGATGATGGCAAAGTTTTGAGGCATATGCTCAAGATAGGTCTCACCACTTTTAACACTCCAGGATACATTCAAACTACTTCTAGTTTTGGCAAGTGATACAAAGAAGGAGATTTATCTAGTGCACCCAGTTGTTGAGACTTGTCTAAGTGCTTCATTCTTTGATCAAAACTGGACTTAAACCATTAATAAATGTGCATGAAAGATTCCCATGTCCCACTTCCATACACATACACTCCAAACACACAAACTGAGTTTCTCAAAAAAACACAACCAATTTTTTTGTTTGTTTTTAAGATAGGGGATGCAAGCATTGAGAATTCTCTTCTCTCCACATGTGCATAATCATCTACAGACCAATATAGTTTTCAGCAGTGAGAAACATTTTTGGCTTTAAAGAAGAGAAAAAATGTGATCTTTCCAGTATGTACAGCACACCCAAGAACATACATGCAATTTAGAGCTTGACCCTTCTGTATTCTATTACATTTTCTAGTCCCTGGTTTTCAGCCAATTGCATTGAGAATTATAAAGCTTATTAATATTTTTATGGAAAGGGAGGAGTAACTGAAACTTATATCACTGAAATCAGAGCCAAAAAACTTAAGCACCCACCACAGAACTGTCACGCTATAGTACATCTAAGCCCAAATTCCACAAAACTTTTGGGTTCTGCTGAAAAAATGTACTTAAGCATATGAAACATTCCCCTAAAAATTGAACATCTGTGTTGTTTTTTTGACATCTGTTGTGCACCCCTCAGGTGCTTGAAGTCACATGAAAAAATACATCCCTTCCATTAAAATGTGCTTAATTTTACGCATAATCTTGCATAATTTTTTTTCAGCACAGTATTTATGCACATGATTGATTTCAAAGATGAAAGGTGGTTAATCTGTTTGCTGAATTGTGACCAAAGATAATAAGACTTGAGAGTGTACTTAAATAATGTGTGGAAATAGAGCCAAGATACCTACTTTATCATACAGTTTTAAAATTTCCTTTAATGAGCTTTCGAGTCAGCTCTAATATCCTTCTGATTGCCATAATTTTAATACCTTTCCTACAGTTTTGATTTCATTTTAAAATAATAGTCATTGAATACTAAAACAGAATGACATTTACACCATCCAGCTGAACTAGAGAGCCAAAACAGTAAATCTGGGATCTGAATTTCAGAAAATTTGGGTTATTCTCCGAAGAACAATACAATTTGTGCCATCATGCTGTGCAAGTTTTCCACTGCATTATATACTATACTAACATACAGTTGAGGTAAGTTCATAAAGCATGTTTCCCAGTCCAAGAGAACACCACTACATTGAAAATTCATTTTCAGGTTATAGTTGAGATGTTTAAAAAGTAAGTTTCCAGCAGAGTCTCATAAAAGATGAATGAAACTAAAATGGAAAAAGACAGATTCATATTTTCCTAGAAAAAAGTACATTCAACTAATCCCTTTTAATATTTTACTGATATATTCTGATATAGGGCTAAAAATGTCAGCTGCTAGATGTCAAAAAGAATAACCCATATTTCTGATATAACTGTCCTATGAAAAGAAGTGAGTCAAGTGACAGACACAGAGGGAGAAAGATATAGATAATATTTTTGCATTCTGAGCAATTTACGAAGTAAATAATCTTGAAATATACAATTTAATCTTTTAAATGTAGCTACTTAGAGCCATCCCAAAATTTTATAAGAGATTTTGTGGAAACCAAGCACTGCATTACTAAGTTTTCCCCAATTGAAAATAAACTTTTAAAAACGGCACTTGACCTCACTGAATTCTGAAAGTAGCTCAAAAATTGTGAAATCTTAAAATAATGGAGCTAAAGCTTCTTTTATTTATTTTTTTTTTTTTGTGGGGAGGGTGTTTGTTTTGGCTTGTTTCTTACATGCTCAGAAGAGTGCATGCAGTACTCTTGATTCTTTCAAATATTTTCCAAAATCTTGATGACCAGAAATTTTTCTGTGTAGGACAACTTTAATTTTGATGATCACATGGTATTGGAGAAATAGCAAATATTCTCAGGCACTTATATTAAAAAGTGCTGTCCTTACTGTGATATGCTCAGATTAAGGAGAATCATGAAAACTCTGCATTTGAACTTTAATTACATTGCTTTAGCATAACATGAGATGCTTAAGGAAGAAGCAAAACTGCTGAAGGAAAACAAAGATTGCTTAAGACTGTCCTGTACAAACATGTGTCATTAAAACACAATCTCAGAATGGAAAAAGGCCTAGGAGTAAAACATTAAATTAAAAAAAAAAAAGAAAGAAAGAAAATCAATTCGGATGAATTTAAAAAATACAAGAAACAGAGGACAGTCAGCCCATCATTGAACTCTGACTTCATTAAACATCTGAGTGACTGGGCCTTGATCTTACATTTGACTGCTCTTGCCTGCACAATTAGAAATTTGAACTTCAAGCTCACAGTAATATCAAAGGCAGATCCTTTACTAATTGCAACAAAACTGTCATATAAGAGGAGATCATGTCTTAGCAATTATTAAACAAGCTTATGAAGCCAAATACAAAACCCATACAGACCATTCTTACCGCTTCCTCAGCACGGCCACCTTCTGCAGTGAGGTAGGTCACTCGGAACTGCTGAACACTGTAGTCTGAAATGTCCCATGTCACCCTCAGACTTGAGGTTGTTTCATCATCTATAACAAGGTTTCTGATTCCTGCTCGAAAAACTAAATCCAGAAATATTTAATTAATATTTTCTCAACTATATTTTTAGATTCAACAAAATTGATACATTGTGCTGAATAGCACCAAGTAGCTGCAAGTTCTACTGAAGTCATCATGGTGGCTCTGAAGATCCATAATGGGGCAAACCCATAAAGTTCAGTCATATTTGGTCTTAACAACATAAAAACTTCAAGCATTTATTAAAATAAAAATTATCCTATACTTCCATTAACATATATTATCCCATCTGCTTTATTTATCTTACTCAGCTTATGGAGCTTTACAATAATCAAAACTCGAATGCTAGAGAAGATAAATAATCCAGAAACATTGTTCCTTAAAAGTCAATTGTCTAATTACAGGGAAAAGAAACAGAACACTCAAAACTTAACAAAACTCTGAAGACTTCCCAAGCTCATATATATAAAGGGAAAGGGCAATTCTAGAAGAATTTTCCAAACTAGTCTCTGTACTCCTATGTAATACCAGTGGTATCATTCAGAGTCATTACACTGCATGATGGGTTGGCTCCTCATCCATGCATGGCATGCACAGGAAGTTGGCCACACACAGAAGGGGGTACAGGAGCAGGACAGCGTGAACCTTTCAGCAGTGATGTCCCTTCTCTTCCCTTCCATTCAGGGAACTTTGCACTCAACCTTTAAACTGTTGGCATTTGCCCTGCTTACCTGCTGTGCTGGGCTCAGAGGTGGTGGCACTGGCTGTAGTCACCGTGGTGGGTATTGTGGTGGTACTTGCAGCTGAAAAACAGGACTCAGCTCACGAACAATTCAACAAAACATGGAAGTCATGGTATTTTTCTTATCTTTCTAACTATGACAATGAAACTATGTGCTCACACCTACAAGTATCCCACACACTTCAGGCATTTCAGAGACTACAAGGGAATTATTCATTTCATTTACTTTAGGCACATATATTTGCAAGATTAGCACTTAGATCTGCAGATAAGACATAATTATAAACTGTATGATCAAATAAGAATGCATATATTTTCACAGATTTCTGGCTGAACTATGCACAATGACTTCCACTTTGACCATTTGTTAAGGCTGTCAGATTAACTAAACTGAAAGATTTTTAAGGGTGTTTCACTCCTGTTTAAGTAAGAAACAGAAAATACACTCGGCAACACAGGGCAATATCAGCATCATTTGAATGGGCAAGAGCGTCTTGTCTTAACAGAGGGTTCAGAATTAAGTATGCAGTTAAATTACTGAAAATCTAACACATTTTCAAATTTACACATAAGCATTATCGTTATCCAAGTCATTATCCATACAAAGAGAACAGAGCAATCTTCCTGAAATATTTGACACTGTTTTGACTATAAATTATGAAATACATTGGACACGACTGTCAAGTTTTACTTTTGTTACTACCACGACAATGTCACAGGATGACTATGTAGGCTTTTTGGTCCATTATTTCAGCCAGGAGTGAATCCATTTCTAGTGAGTAAGTTACATAAATAAGAAACTGAAAATGCCAGACATCTTAAATGAAATTCCTGTAAATTATTTACTTTAAAACATTTAACACACATCCCTTCCAAAATCTGATGCATCTTCTCATAAGGAACCTTGTTCAAAGACTAAATATTAAAATGTAGAATAGAAGACTATCTACCCAGATCCAAAAGTTATTAATACCATAGCTCAGACAGGGAGCCAAACCACCATTTTGATTCAGTGCCATCTACTACATAATATTAAATACAAAAAGCAAAAACCAGTCAGCAAGGCCGTGGTGCTAAGTCACCACATTCTTCAATATTACAGTTAGTGAAGGATGAACTATGTTCCATATATAAGATATATGCACCAAGTTTAAATCACTTACAGATCTTTAAAAATTGCAATCAAGAGTTTGTCTTACATGTAGCTCCAAGAATAGCAACAACTTCACTTTCACTTTCATCATCAAAAACTGCCAGCAGAGAAACTTCATATTCTGTGTCGGGCAAGAGACCCTCTATAACATGACTGTCTGCATCTCCATTTATGACAACCTAAGTAACAGGGCAAGATTAAAGAATATCAGTTCTGCATTTGATTAATTGATATTAATTGACTGAAATCAAAGAAGGAAAATCTATTCTCCTTTAAAAGAAATGAAATTTACATTCAGATCTGCCCAAAAATTCATTAAAATCACAGAATACATCTGGAAAAAACACTTGAGAATATTTTAAATGTATAGTATTATGCTGTCACCCACAACTAATTAATTGTTAAAGCCAACCATATGCTTTTTTTTTAAATCACTAGAATTCAAAACATTTATCAATACAAATAATATAACAGGGTAGATTAACTTTCACTCGTATTTCTACCATTCAAACACTGTTATGACAAATGTATTCAGTATTTCCATTGCCTTACAAAAGGCTGTTTCTGTATTTCCATTGTCTTACAAAAGGCTGTTTCTATATTAGAACTGTAATCCTAGTTATGGCTCCACACTTCTGAATGCAACTTGAAACAACACTTGCTTCAGAGTTGAGGATTAGGAGAGATGTGATGATGAGAATTTTGCTATATGGTGTGAAGCTTTAAATAATAATTTTTCTTATTTCTACCTATGACAGCAGCAGGAGATTCACATATGTAATGTGAACTGTAAGCAGGTTTCACTGCAGATTTTTGTGTTTCATTTGCTTTACTGGAAGGGATCAGCAGATGGAGAGGAGCGGGAATGAAAGGGACTATAAAACGGAAAATACAGGAGCCTGAGCAGTAATTTTGGTGAAATGGGCTGATCAGTTTGGGGAATAGTTTTCAGGTTACACAGACAGACACTACAATAAAACAACCTTTCTCTAGGTTAACACTGACAAGTTTCTAAAGGTGGTCAGTGTATACACAATATCAAAGTTAAATTTATAAAGGAAATCAAACAATAGATATGTCCTGCATAAAATCTGCCACAGAGGTTAGCAAAAGCAGTGAATCACACTTCATTCTTTTAACTATCACAGGAGATTTCCTGAGTTGGTCCTGGGAAAAAGGGACCCATAACACAATCGCAGACCTTCTGAACTCAAAAACAAAGAACAAAAGCAGAAAGAAATTAGTTGGGGACATGCCTTCTACAACTATCAAGTGATGAATCAGGCATCCCATGCTGCACACTTTCTGGCACAGATTTTCTCGGGAAAATTTCAGGAACAAGCTTTGAGTGAACCTAGCTGTATGCTAAGTAGATACAAGTAATGCCTTCATTTTCAGTTCCCCAGTGTCTCTAGTTGTGTATCAAATCGTTATAAAATATCTATGCATAATTACTGTCTCACAAGTAACTGGCACACTTTCTGAAGCATCACTCCCTTCACCCTCCCCTCCCTGCTAATGCAGCCTACAAAAAGACAACACAAAGTGCTGAACTTTCATGGGGGCAGGACAAATAACAGCAACAAGCACATGACCACAACAGATTTCATTCCCTATTATAAGCTAGAAATAAAAAGCCACTCTTAAATTCATTCTGGCTTTTTAGTGCTAACACCCGACTGAACACTCCTCACCCATCACCAGTGTGGGTGAAGGGAGATGAGAGGTGTGTAATTAACCACCACTCCCTGACCTCACTCAGCTCATTGGCAAGTTGGGTCTTGGGAGAAAGACAGAGGGAGTGCATGTCCTTTCTCTGCATGACTGATCACTTAGCTGGGAAAGAAGCTTAAAGAGGCACCAGCCCGGAGGTATTGTGCTATCCTAGGCCTGACCCCATTAGAGAGGTCATGCAAGGAGAACAAGAAAGCAGCTTGGGCATTTTTAATATTTCAACATTCTAAAATATTAGGGCCTCCAGCAGTTCTTAGTGAATACAATGAACAAGAAAAACCTTAGCAGTTCAAATATTTCTTGATAATTTACTCTCGCACTCAAACACAGGTACCTCAAATCTCACTTTAAAAAATGCTCATGGCTTAAAGGGATTCACTGGCAGCTACTCACTGGAACTTAAATAGAAACAAATCAGTTCATCTACTGCAGAAGAAAGTGTTAGGGGATGACCTGTGTCCACCCACTCATCTGCCAACTCATTCGTTTCCCTGCTCACTCCTCTAATTTTTCTCTTTCTTGCATGACTACCTCTCACTAGGTGAAAGGGAGGAAAAGAATCAGGCTAAGCTAAATTTACAGAAAAAATGACACATAACCTAAGCTAAAATGACTGCTTTCTGCCCTAATGGATGACAAAATGATGCATGAAACCTAGGGCCAGGTGGGAAATGTCGTCTTTCCCCCTGAGTTCTGTACCCAGATAAACAGCTTGCAGATGTGGCCTCTCAACACACTGCTGATGCCAAGAGAGCAAGATGTTTGAGAGCCACTAAAGGCTGAGAAATACAAAAGAAGCCAAAATAATGAGTTAAGAAAGAAAGAAAGAGAAAGGGGAAATGAGACAGACTATGAAAATTTGGGAAAGGGAGAGAAAGTGTCTGACTTTTTCTACCTGGAAAAAGAAATTTAAAAAGGAAAAGCTAAAGGGATAAAAAATAATTTTAAAACTCAGACTGATGAAAAGGGTACTATGGACAAGATGTACAAGGGCTTAATGAAAAAAAAAAAGGTGCATGAGGAGGAAAGAAGAGAAAGAAACACAAAAAGGAATAAATGAACAATCTAATGATTTACTATGTGTACATTTTCCCTTTGTAACCTTACATAACTAAGGCTTCAGAGGCAATTTTACTGTGGCCAGCACATCAGACAAATTTGGAGCTTTATATGAAGATATAACTACTCTGGCTCAGCTACCATCATCATCATCACATCAAAGTGAAGAACATGAACCTCTAAAAACTTAAGTGGCACCAAACAACAATGTTGGTTCTATTGCTGTTGGCACATTACAGATTAGATTGATGATTTACAAATATCTCTTGCCTCACTTTCTCTTCAAAACAGAATTGGAATATTAGTTTGATTTTTTGTTCAGAGAGCTTTGCAGGGGGGCAGATATTTCTGTAAATCAATTGGACATATTTATTTAGCAAAAGTTGCAGCATAGGTGTCCCCAGAATGGAATTCTCTCTTCCTTTTCACTCCCTCAGAAAGACAAGGCAGCTTACCTCTTCAGCTTCCCCCCCATCCAAAGGAATCCATGCCAATCTGTAAAAAGCAATATCTGATGAGGTGGGCTTCCAGCTGACCCTGAAACTATCTGTTGTTGCTTCATCAATTTCCAAATGCTGGGGAACTGGAACTCTTTCTGGAAAATATTACACAAAAGAAAAGTGAGAGTAAAGTATTCTCTGAGATTTCCATAGATGGCAACATTAGGCACAGACCATTTTACTTGCAGTTTCCGAAGAGTATAACATGAGAGGTAGACAGTAAAGGCACTACAGAATTCTTTGACCATTATTTGTACTTAGGGAAGTAGTTTTGTAGTTCAAGGAGGGGAATAGTCTCTTTATTCTAACTGGACAGGCCTCCTTGTCCTCTCTCCACTGAAGGAGCTGCATGCAACTCTGAGTCCATTTCCTTTGCACAGAGCTCCGTGCACCAGGTTCTTTTCTTCTGCCTCAAAGTCCCAATCTCTGCCCTTTCCAAACTGTGTGTATTTCCATTTGCACTTTGCATGTGTCTTGTTCCATACATGTACATTCCCTTCCCATTGTTATGTTGGAAAGCATTAATATGTGTCATCAGCCATTTGTTTAATGCAGAGCTACAGTTACAGAAACTATAACTGTGTTAAACAAACTACGGGAATTCTGAATATCTTATCTTTTCTCCTTTTGATGTAGTTCCTCTGTATGTATATAACTTCTACCCTTTAGTGCCTGGATAGTTCACTGGTAAAATGTATGATTCAAAACTCTTCACACTTCAGCTTGAGATACAAATGCCATCCCACTGAATAATGCTTCAGAAAGCTGTGGAGATGTTTTCATGATGTCAAGAGATTACTCATGCGAGTCAAGAGGCAATTGGCCGCACAGTAAGGGAGCAAAGAAGCCAAAACCACCAATGAAAATAACAGAAAGCATTCCATATACCTGAATTCACAGCCAGAGACATTTGCTGTAACTAATCTTACTTTCCAGTAACGTAAGAGAGTATAAAATTTCTTCTTGGAAAGCCTTCAAAAGTTCAGCAATACTTACTTGTGGTAAAGCTGCCGGTAAGCGGTTCAGATTGTCCTTCATCATACAGGGAGAAAATAGCAGCAGTATACTCTGTAAGGGGTGCCAAACTTCTCAGAGTATGGGTTGAAACACGACCAACTTCCACCTGGAGAAAGCATAATTTGCAGCAGATATTGACCATATATTACATTATCAGTGTCTGAAATTCTACTGGGTAATAATGATACACAGAGAGAATGTCATGCAATGAGTACAAAAATTCGGTGAAACTATGAACAAGTATAAACTCAGGGCCATAAAAGCTGACAAAAGCAGTTAAAATGGACAAACTACAAAAAAGGAAAATTTTGTGCTTATGGCAAACCACAGAAAAGGAGAATTCAGCCTTGGTAAGCCCAGCGCTAGCTAACATCAGCACTGCATGTTCAGGAACCCAGAAGGGGAAGGAACTTTTTGGGCCATTAAATCCAACCCACACAATTACAGATAACTACCATTAAAGACTTCTATTTCGAGGGCCCAGTTATCCATAACAACTTATTTCCTTAGAGATCTGGACTGTTTTAATAATCAAACCCACCTATTGCAACTATTTTTTTTTTAAATCTGTATTTTTAAAATATTTCTTTATTGATATTTCTGTATGAATTGTTCCATCCCGTTTTTCATTCTATCACAGAATTCATGCTGCTAAAGGATATTACAAAGCACCCTTAGTAACAAGGCATAGCCAAATATTGCATATTACTAAATGCAAGAGTTTGATTTAGAACATCTTGGTATTACCTTAGCCTTGGTATTACCTTGGTATTACCTGTTCAAGCCAAATCCTGTTTCTAGGAAGAGAGTTCTCAATATAAAATTGAAGCAATAAATGTTGAGAAAATGTAGTGAAGACTTTAGTTAGTCTTTTTGAATGAGCTTGAGTCCATGATATGTGATACATCAAAGTCTTGTCTTAACAGAATCAATAAATATTTCCATACTATACATTTAGTCAAGATCCTGCTCCTAACAAACCACTTTTCTCTTGAGTTGTTTCCTTCAGGTTACATGCACGAGCAATGACTGTAGGGAATATTGTCCTCCACATATACATATAGCCAACAGTAAGCAAACTTTTTATTTGCACCAAGTTTCAGAATTCTCTCACAAATCTCTTGTCATAGCTTACAAAGTAGTTTTCGTTTAGAAACATTACCCCTAAAAATTCCAGAAGTTTGGGGAGGTTTGAGATGGGTTAAGGGAGAAGTGGTGCCAATAATTTACCTCATTGGTTTCTGTTCCATCGGTTTTAACGTACATGATGCGATAGCCATTTACATTTTTGGAAGCAGGATCCCATGTTAGCTTAGCACTATTGTGTCCAACATCAGAAAATTTCAAGTTTGCTGGTGGACTTAGAGGCACTTGAAAAGAAAAGAGATAAAGCTGTGAAAGTGATCCCAGGTGTTAGCTGTGAAATTTTTCATGTCTTGAAAATAAATAGTACATTTTCCACTTAAAAATTTACGTAACCAGTATTTCTATTCAATGATCTACATCAATGGAGCTGCAAAAGTTCTTACAGGCAGGTAAAATGGCTTAGCTTTTTACTGAAACAGAACTTGACTTGCTAAATGCATCTCAACTGATACTGAAAATAAAACCAATTATGATGTTGTGCATTGCACATATCGTAGCAAAATCTAGCCTACATAATACTTGCAATAAATTTATGTTTGCATTTGTGAATTAATTTAAGCCAGCTAGATCTTTATCCTATACACATTTGGTTTTCATGTGTATCCCAGCAAAAATACTTCATTACAGTAACGTTTTGGCAAAAGACTTTCTGAATCCTAAAAGACCCTGACATAAGGCTAAGTTTGTCCAAAAACCATAACTAGCTCAGAAGATCTCCAAAGATGCTATTTTTTTTACCTTTGCCTAACCTTTCTGTTAGGAAACCTAAGCTCTTTCCCAACAACCACCCCAGTTAAAGTTGTGTTTTTATACAATATATTCCTTGACTGTCACAAGCTGAAGGAAAATGAGGTCATGCAAGAGAAAGTCTCATATTGCATCCACTTTTCTGTCACACCACAGAAAGCACTTTGTACTGTCTGCTACTGTCAGCAGTAGGTTCCATATTAGCCCAAGATCTGCTACTTTCCCCTGAATAATAAAACCTTTCTCTGTCCACCCTGCCTTCAAACACATGCTCCTCACCACTCCACGTGGACAGATAAACATCAGTATTTCAGAAGATGCTTCCCTCACACAAGAGCATGTGGGAAAAAAGCAAAGATTTTAATAACCTCATATATGATGTGAGATCTTTAGCCAGGCCATGTATGGGTTCAGAATCTGCAACCAGCTTAGGAACAGTGAAGTCAGCTTGGCTCATTGAAAAGAGAAGACAGGAACACACTGGAACTATAGCAAATTATTTTGCCACACATTCTGGCATTCAGCATTTTCCTCTGAGTCTAGTGAAGGGAGTATCACGTGCTGGCTTGCCTTTCTACTTTCTGTCAGTCGTGGAATGCATTTCATTCCACCATCCAGCTCATACAACAAAATGCTTCAGTCTCAGCTCCTTCCTTCTTGAGCCAACCTCCTGACAACATTGCTCTCAACCAGACAATCAGTCCTGGTGCCAGACTTACGTGATATTTACAGTGAGTCTTGGATGAAACCTGGCCCCAAAATGAAACTACACTCTAGAATGAACTTGCTGATCATGTCTGTGTTTGGCATAGAGAAGATTTTGCTACAGTAAGCAAGATGATACAGTGTGTAGAATATTATTTACTAAATACAGATTATCATATACTACACTTAATGCTACAGCAAATTTGGCAGATCACTCTTCAGGCAGATATATGCTCCAGGAAAAAATTACTAGGTAGCGTATTCATTAATTGTAAGCCAGAAATAATCAGAAAGAAATCAGACAGAAAGACAGACAGAAAGAAAAACCAGATTCTGGGTAGGTAAGGCTTTACTGTTGAACACTGATAATGTGGGACAGGCATGATCACCAAGAGCCTTCTTCTTCCCAGCTTGCCTCACTACCTGATTCATCAAAATCCTGCTAGCAGAGGGCTTATTTGAATAGCTGTATGTGAAAGAATCAATCTTCTTTCATATTACAGTCCTAAAGACCAAATATGGCTGTATTGTGTCATCCAAAAAATAAATGAAAGTTGCAGAACAGTTAGAGTTTCTTTTTTATTCTGGTCTAGTAGTAGCAGTGATGATAGGCTAACATATATTACAAGACAGTGGTCATGAAATCTCAGCTTGTGCCAATGTATCTGGAATTTGTATGTGATCTTCCATCCAATGTGTTAGCCAGGTTTAGAGCTGTGCAGTCTCCAAGATCATATGGTATGAAGTGAAGTCAGACTGGCACAGTCATAAACTACATAAACTAGTGCTTAGGAGAAATGAAAATCTGATACTGGGCAGATATTGACCAAAGGCCAGGGTGAGGGATACGGGCATGGGGGCTGTGCAAGACAAGGAGTGAGGCATAAAGAGAGAGAGAGAGAAAGGGACAGATGGATAAAGAGCCAAAGATTTGATTCTCTGTGTTGGGAATCTTCTACACTGATTTCAAGTCCACAAACATGCCCAGGTTGAAGTAGTTTGCTATTAGAACTTACCTGCCTACAATTGTCCTCCTAGAAAAGATCCAGCAAACACCATTCCTAAAGCTTCTTCCACTATTAATTCCTATTGACCTTACAAGAAATTGCTCTGGACTTTCATTTTCCTCGCATTTGCATGCCTGAACTACTCTCACTTATTAAATGTAATTCACTTTCACTCTGCCTGGTTGACTCATGCCAGGAGCACAAAACAAGAGGACGCACTCACTCCCCTGCTGGGAGCAATAGAGATGTCACTGAATGCAGTCCCAGAAATGTCCCAGAAGCATAATTGCTTATTTTCAACTCCTTTGTCTTCCAAATGCCGGGGCTATTTAGAGAGCTGACATACAGTCTGTGTACAGTTTGCAGAGGACAGAATTTAGCTGGCAAAATTCTTGCTGCTTATTAGAAACACACCATCTATCATGAGTGCACAGGCCCTTTCCAACCCTTCATTTACCAGATGTTAGGCAGCAGGAGTTGGACAGAAATCTTCTCTTTGCTTCTTTTCTGTCTGTACTACTACTGAGCCAGAGGAATTACTTTCTCCATCTGAGCAGGCTCCCCTACACACCTGGTTCTCTAGCTAAAGCAGGCTAAACAGAGAAGTCTCAATTTAGATTTATGTGGTGACCCTCATTCACCTTCAGCAAGTTCAGAAAACTGTCAATAATTTCACCAAGATCAACAAGGGCATCCATAGTACCACTACCAGCAAGAGAGACAAGTCCACAATCCTGTTGCAAAAACAAGCTGTGTTGTAGAAATCCTCAGCCTCTGTAAATGAAGTATTCATGGTGAGAAACTTAAGTATAACTAAGAGCTTGCCCAAATGTCCAAATCAGATTTCAAAATCAGATGCCTACTCCAGTATGTGCAAAGACTATTCCAAAGTTTTATGAACATTGAAGTGAATATAAATATGTGCTACCTACATGTAGTTTCTTGTCCTGTAAGGGGATCACTAGCTTCTTCTCCAAACATGGCATAAACTGTAACTGTATATTCTGTATTTGGCAACAGTCCATCCAGCTCAAGATCTGTTGACGTCTCCCCAATTTTTATCTAAAAACATCATAAACAAAAAAAGACACATTATTGCTGAATTAGTTCATAATAAGGAAAAATACCAGTTAAACACCTGAAATTAGATATATGATCTAATGCTCTGCTTAGCATTTGTCTGACACTGTGCCTGCAGTACTGTGCCCAAGATTTTGGGATTTTTCACAGTAATCAAAAGATTAAAATTGTCGAAAAGCCAAAAGCCAACACACAGGTAAAAGTGACAATGTTAGCAATGGCAAAATATTCCTCTCCAGAATAAGCTGCTACTAAGGCCTTTTCCCACATACATTTTGTTATTCCCATTCCCACCTATACTTTGTTTCATCTTCAGTCACAGATCTGAAAATTAGATTAAATCATTGGAGGAGTCGATTTCCATGCACACTGAGGTTCAGATTTGTTGCTGTTTGTATAATTTTCCTCCTCCACCTATTCACAGAGAGCCACATTAACATGGCCTGTATTTATTTCTTTGGGGTAAAGCTCAGTCCCCCTGAACCAGCCAGTTCTGAGGGAGGCCCATTTTAAACAGAATTATGTGCTCAGAGACACTCATTTAGCAGAGAGCACAAGTCTGTGCTGGCTTTCTGTACCTTCATGCCCTCCACAAGTTCACATGTCCCTGCATGCATTTTATTGTTCTTGCCTGAACACAGATGTTGTACATAACCTTAATTTTACCTATAGCAACTTAAGCATAAAACCTTTTAAGTCCTGGATCAGAAGTTCCATTGGAACTATGCTAGCAACTTTAGAAAAGTCTACTGGTTTTACTATGTTAATGACAGAAAACTAGACTTTACCTTGTCCCACCTTCTTTTCCTTCTAACATATGTCTTCTAAAATCACTTTTCATGAAAGACATTACTTTTAATTTTAAAAATAGAGGTTGAACAGAACTGAAAGAAAACCAATGGGGGTTTTCTTTCAGCTCTACAAATTTACTTACATTTAAAGGCCCTGATAAGAACAAAGGCTAACTGCATATTCTTCTGATAGCACACTCAGAACATACCTTAGTTTTACTTTATTTTTTCTTTGAATGTTAGCTCTATATGATGATACAGTATCACCTTAAATAAAATTTCAAAATAATCATTTAAATTCAGTTGAAGTTCTTGTATTTTTATGACAATGAGATAAAAATAACCAACTGGCACTTGCACATTATTCATAGCCTGTGACACATACAGTACTTAATGCAGTCATGAAAGAAAACCCCAAGTATTTACTGATCACGTTGGAGGTTAAAGGACATATACAGTTAATTCTTTAAAAGACTGATTTTTTTTTAATAACTGCTATTCAAATGAAAGCACAATAATTTTCAAATGAAAGCACCTCCTTCTCATCTGCTGCCAGTCCTTCTGTGAGGGGAGCATAGAGGATCATGTAACCTGTGGCACCCGCTACTCCGTTCCACCTCACCCTCATGCTGCTCTGGGACACGTCGTACAGCTGCAGATCTGATGCCATGGGCAAGGCAACTGCAGGGGAACGAGACAGAGACTTCAGTCATCTCACTTGAACCACCAGCTATTACTGAAACAGTTTACTTTATCCCAGGAAATACAAGAGAATATAGATATCTCCAGGCATGGAAGTGCTGTCGGTAATCCTACAATTATGAAGATCTGATTGGTACATAATAGAACTCAGAATCAGAAAAACAAGGAAGTGCTGACCTAAACCAATTCTACTGCCAGGGCAGACATACCTTACAAAGCATTTCAGTACAGATGTTGTTAGGAACCAGTAGCAGTTTTAAGGGATGGCTCTTTCTGGGAGTAGTTCCCAAGCCAGAGTGTGGATATGACAGCCACAAGGTACAACACCCTGAAAAAACCCTGGATGAGCACATTGCACACATGATAAATATTTTGACTATGAACTGTTGCCTGTTTAAGGCCTGGACTGTCCAAACTGGTTCCCAGGCCTGTGTCAGTGGGATAATGCAAATATGAGCAAGCTCATTCATTGCAAATCATGGCAAATCCTAACCTGAGGATTTGGTGAGTGAGAGAAGGTTGAGTAAAATTCAAACAATATTAGGAGGTTTACTTGTGGATTTTAGGCACTGATACCAGAACATAGCAAAAGTCTGGGTCCCTGAATGTTTCTTTGCATTTCTGTAACTCTTTAGAGCAGTATTTTGGACTTTCCTGATTGTCCTCACTTTATTCCTCTCACAGAATAACATCCCGTGGCCTCTCCACTGCTGGTACATCATTGATGGATTCCACCAAAATATTCAGGCATGAATTTGGAGAGATATGAGGGAACTTTGGCTTCTCCTTTGGAACTTCTACACTGAGAATAGTCCCTAAAATTACTGAAATGGTCTGAAAAATACAGAAGTCAATTGCTAACTGATATCAAACCCTTCTTATCGGAAATTCTGTAGAATCTGATCTGAAGACAAAGATTCAGGAACAAATTCCAATTTCAATCACAGAGATTTTGTAATCTCCTTGTCCAAACAAAAGTTGCACCCTGTCTAGCTGATATCTCCAAGGAATAGTACATCTCTTACATTATATTCAACAAGCTCTAACAGAGCTCTAACAGAACCATGCCAGCCTCATCCTTTCTTGTTCATTGAGGCTGTTCACTCAGTCTGTCACTCATGTTTCTAAACAGTGGCAACATTTCAACCCAGGCTTCTCTTTAGGTTTCCACTTCCAGGGTACCCCATCTATCCTTTCAAGCCTCTTACTACCTACCTCCATCCTGTTTAAACCCTTGTTCTTGTATTGATTTCTATTCCCAAGAATTCTCACAATTCTTCTAACTACAGGGAGAAACTACCCATGAGCATCAGTCTCCTTGCTCAGAGCTCCACTCACACCTCTGATATCTACCAGAAACCACATGTTGAGATATCCTGAAGGCAATTTGTGCCACATTGTCTCATTCCTATTCAAACTGCCCTAGAATCACAGAGAGAGTATCCATCACCTGTTCTGCTCCTTATTTTGACTCTAAAAAATCTGTAAGAAAAGTATCTTCTAACTCTGACTTTGCATTTTAACTTTCAACAGAAACTGGTAGATATTCTGGCAATATATGTAATAATTAACAAAAAGGTAATTGGAAATAAAGCATGATGTTTTCTACTGGAATTTTCAGCTGAAGAGCTCAGAATCTCAGGTATAAATATCT
Source organism: Climacteris rufus (assembly GCA_013398175.1). Lineage (NCBI taxonomy): Eukaryota > Metazoa > Chordata > Aves > Passeriformes > Climacteridae > Climacteris > Climacteris rufus. The sequence goes on from VZRZ01007703.1 coordinate 1,223,251, forward strand.
AGTAGATAATGTTGTTTTGCATCTTGAACAGTTACCAGATTATCCTAATATTCACAGAACATAAAGATAAATCAAGCCCACTTAAAAAACTGGAGTAAACTAAACCAGGTAAAAACATATTTGCAGCAAATTGAAATAAATATGAAATGCATCCATGTTTTAATTTAGAAGTGACTATTAAATCACAAAACTTTCTAATGATCTATACATTATGTGTATTGCATGTGTCTGTTTAGATTTCACATACCTGTCAGCTACTTTCAATGTTCTATATAAATAAATGCAATTGGTGACTATTTTAATCTGTCAGTATCCCACACATGGGCAGGGATGTAAACTACAATTTTCCATAATTCTCCATTAGGATAGTAAAAAATACTTTAAAATTGCAAGTATTTTTAGCACAGGGAGTGATTAACACTTGCACATGTCAAACTGTTACTTCCAACACGCTATCAAAGACAGCTGTACAAAATGCTTGATGCTGCATCACCTTGGGGTGTGATCTGATCAGATCTCAGAAAGCCAGCAGGGCTGGGCTCCGTCAGAACTTGACTGGGTGACTTCAAAGGAATACCAGGTGCAATACAAAACAATCCTGTTGGCGCAGTATGGGACTGTTCTCTCAGCCTCAATAAATTAAACAGGTTCTAACACTGTCTCATGGGGTATAACACGGCTGGAGATGACATTCTGGGAGACTGAGACTAAAAGAAAAGTCTCAAATAATTTTATGTGATCCTATTTTTTTTTCTGATTGGGAATATCAGGACTGACACAGAATCAAAGAACCACTGAGTATGAAAGGTGCCTCTTGAGATCATCTGGTCTAATTAACTTCCCTGTTCAGTCAGGGTCAGCTAAAGCAGGTTGCTAAGAATCTTGTCCAGTTGGACTTGAAATACCTCCAGAGATGCAGACTTCACAACCTCGCTGGACAATTTATTCCAGTGTTTGATCATCATTACAGTAAAACTGTCTCTTCTTCTGTCCAAATTTAATTTAATGGGTTTTTAATTTGTGCCCATTGACTGTTGTTTTGTTAATAGGCACCACTGAGAAGAGTTTGGCTCACTCCTCCATTCCCTTGCATCAGGGATTTTAACACATTGACAAGATCATCTGAGTCTACTCTTCTCCAGGCTGTCCAGCTGTCTCAGACTCTTCTCTTATGAAAGATCCACCAAGCCCTAAATCATCTTTAAAGCCTTTCAATGGAGTCACTACAGTAAGTCCATGTCTCTCTTGTACTGGGGGAACCCAGCACAAGACCAGGCACCCCAATGTGGCCTTATTAGTGCTGACCAGAGGGCAAGAATCAGCTCCCTAAACCTGCTGGCAATCATTTTCTAGAGCAATCCAGGAGCCTCTTGGCCTTCTTAGTGAAAAGGGTGCTCTGTTGATTTACAGTCAGCTTGTTGTTTACCATGACCCCCAGGTCCTTCCCTTCCAGCTGGTCACCCTTCAGTGTGAAGTGACACATGGGGTTGTTGCACTCCAAGGGCAGGGCTTTGCACTTCCCTTTGTTGAACTGCCTAAGGTTAAAGTTGTTTTCCTCTTCACTTGCCAGATTCAGCTCCAAGTTGGCCTTGGCTTTCCTAAACTTACCCCTGCAAAATCAGACAGCATCTTTATACTTCTCCTGGGTAATTTGCCTCTTCTTATGCACTTCCTTTTTATGTCTGAGTTTGGAGTTCCTTGATTATTCATGCCAGCCTCCAGTCAGCTGATTACCTACTTGTCAGCAGGGACCCTTCTTGAGCTGGTAGGATGTGATCTTTGGGTATCAAGTCATATCCCTTCATATGGCTCCCAGCACATACCTGAAGACACTCGAGACTGCTGCTGTCCTGAAATCCAGAGTTGTGGTCCTGCTTTATGAGCTCCTTCTTCCTCTTAGAATCCTGAATTCTACCACGTCATGGTCACTACAGCCAAGGCTACCTGTGACTAACACTGTGAGTTCTTTCTTTTTTCTAAGTATGAACTACAGCAGAGCACCTTGTCTTGCTGACTCCTTGATCACTTGGGTGAGTAAGTTGTCAAAGAACTGTAGAAAGCTTATAGCTTGCTTGAGCCCTGCTGTGCTGTTCTTTCAGCAGCTATCAGATATTGATAGATCACATATGGACTTCCTCTATCCTAGTCTGAACTATAAAGTTACTCCATACTTCCATTCCTAATATCTGTCATATTTACTAGAAAAGTAACGGTACTTTGTATACAAATATGTCTTACAATATCCCAAGTCATTATTTTACAGACAGAAAATAATTGAATCATTGAGAAAGAAACTTACAGATGTTACCTTGAAATCTTTGGCACTGGTGGGAATCACATCAGGTTATTTCTGGTCCCACCTAATCTTCCACTCATGATATCATCTTCAGCTACAAACCTAGTTTATAAATCTTGGCTTCACACCCAAAGCATAGGAATGTTTTAATTTAGGGTTCAATGCAACCAACTTCAAAGTTCAGCCCAGAGATAAAACCTTTCTCAATATTTAAATATCCACAGAGCATTTGGACTCAGGAGCTTAGCCCAGAATCAACTTAAACAAAAATTAAGGCAAATGCACTAAAAGAAGGTAAATTGAAAAAGAGTCCCTTCTGCGTTTATTTTTCACAAAGACTCATGTTTACACAGTTTGATTAAATGCAGAGAGTCAAATCTGGAACAAACATGCTAAGGATACTTACGTGTAGTTTCCGTTCCACGCAGACCCTCACTAGCAGCATTTGAGTAGATGGCAAACACAGCTATCTGGTACTCAGTTAAAGACATGAGGTTTTTCAGAACTGCTGTTGATACACTTCCATCTACCACAACCTGGTCAAAAGAAAACTTAGCTAAATATGCATAAAGCAAACGAACTAGATTACCATCAAATCAATCAATCCCTCTTTCAGTCGATTTTTACACCGGCATCTAGGAATCAGTGCATTAAATTTCAGTTCATGCTGCATTTTACTGTAGCAAAGTGTCTGAAAAAAACAGGAACTATACACATAGTCAAAATGTCTATCTGATATAAGTAGCCATTTAGAGCAAAGGAATAGCTTAGCTAAACAGAGTGTATGGAGCACTTTTTGATATATCATCATAAATATTCCTTTAGTAATATATATATACACACACAGGACTTCAAAATGACATCTATACATATCCATGCTAAACAAATTTGTAGTACAAAAGGAAATAAAATATAACCTTAGTTAAATCCTTTAACTCTTCTACCTTTCCATTCAATTTCATAAGTTGTCAGATGAAGTCAAAAGCTTGTTTCACTGCATTTTTTCCCCTCTCCAAAATGCTGAAGTCCTATCCAAATAGAGAGCTCTCTCCAAATTTTCAATGACCAATTGCAGATGTCCCAAAATGTACACCCATATCTTTTTTTTATGAACATTTTTTTCTTAGAACTGAAAATCTGGCTTACCATCAACTCCTACTTTTTCTGTTCTTGTAAACGGAATGGTGAAGGAGGAGTCTACAGAATTGTTTCAAGTAGCTGTATGTTTAAGGAAAAACGCAGGCAGTTCACCCCACCCCCTGCAAGTGCTTATTATTATTGCACATTTACTATAAATTGTATGACAGACAAGCAGCCTGGCTACTACCTAATCTTCGTCACCTTCCAGTGTGACCAACCTCCTTTCTGGAGCCAACATGGGGAATTTCAGGGTCGATTTAAAATAAGACCATGGATTTCCTGTCTGGCTAGTTGCCCCTGTTGCATTAAAAATTCCTGGACAGCTTTTCCTTCTATTACCTCTTCTGGTTGTCCTCCTCGAGACGGGTAGTACACAACCCTGTATTTTTCCACTTTGCCTGGTGCATGGGTCCAGCTAACCCGGAATCCTCTGGCTGTTACATCTGATGTGACCAAATCTGAAGGAGTCCCAAGTGAAGCAATAGTTCCTAGGTTGGTGACAACAAAAATTTTTATTCCTTTCTGCATAGTAATTACTTGGTTTGTTATATTTGCTGAAGCTCTAAATATAGTTCCTCATCAGAAAATCAAAATTATTGGCTACTGCACAATTTAGGTTATTTTCAATGAAATGAACTACTAATAAGTACTGCACATGGAGTTCCACTGGGACTAAACCACCCCCCCCGGTCTTTCACAAACCTTTATATGAAAGAGACAAAAACACAACACTAAGCCTTAGTGACCTTCCTCCTGTCACTATTTCCAGACCTTTCTGTTGTGGGGTTTTTTTTTTTCAGGTTGCTTTCCTCCCAGTCATGAAAAACATGCAAGTACATATACAGCTGTGATCTGCTGTGCTCCTCTGCAGGTTGGAAACTGATACTGCCTGTCAGCCAGCTGAAGAGCACAGTGAATGGCCATCTTCTCTGGCAATCATTCCTTTCCACAAAGATGTCTCATCTATCTATGGTTTTTCCATTCTCTCACTCTCAATTTGTCAAAATGACTACTCACTTCTGCTACAAGATACAACTAATATTCTGTATTTCTTCCAGTTTACAGGTGACTAAAAGAGGAAAAAGATAGAATGAAGTCTTACTAATACACACATTTTTCATTGCACAGGTAGAACTGTGAAAGGGAGCCTTCCTTATTGATATATATTACATATATCTATAATTTATATTGAATATATATATAATATTTCATATATATATATGAGAGAGAGAGAGAATGTGTCACTCAGCATTTCTGTGATATTAAGGAATCACAAACCAAGAAATAGAAACAAAATCCACTGAAGCCTTCCAGAAAGAATTTCCTCAGGTAGGACTGTCTCACTGCAAATTGCAACATTTTTTCATAACCATTTCTTTTGCTCAGAAAAGCAAAAAAATATAGTAGTTAGATGAGCCTTTTTCATATTAGAACAATTTCCTTCACCACCATCTTTTCTTGTGCACTAAAATATATTTTTTGTGTATTAAATGAGAAAGAGAAAAAAATCCATTTACAGAAAGGGACAAAGCAATCTAAATAGTTGAAAGTTTTGAGTACTTATTGAGTACTAACATTAAGTTAGGAGATGGAAAGCACAGCATGAACGTAACAATTCCATGTGCAGCTGTTAAACTAATTCATTCCCAAAATTCTGTATTACAAAAAGAATTTTCTAACCACCACTTGGAAATAGTTACAGCAGATTGAATGTGCATTTTAAATTTTTTTTTGTACTACCAAATACCATAATATTTAGCTGTACTGAAGAGAGAGAGCAAATGATCAGAGATATCAAAGCAAAATAAAACATACCTAGGAAGATATCTTCCCTTACAATGTACTTTCTTGTGAGTAGACGAATATACAGCATGAGTCTAGTGCCAGAAGCTAGCCTAGAACTGCAAGTATTTGATTTGTAGCTCTAAGCTCATCATAAATTACATTACATTTTTTTGCTATTCACCTTTGATTTCCTTTTCCTGTTCTTCTACTCGTGAGCACACTGTTCTGGTAAGACCTTCAACAATGGTATGCATGAAGTTGAAGTCAGCCACGTTGTAGACATGTGTGCTGTCAGGTTCAGAGGCAATCTCTTTGAGTTCATTTATATCTGCATTCTTTACACCTTTTATTGGAAAGGAAAAATAAAGGAAATATTTGCAATGAAAAAGAAAAAATCTTGTATAAACAGGGATTAATAAAAAATTACTAATATCCCGTTTGTTTTTTTTAATGATCAGCTATAGATGGCTCTGTTTTTAAGCCGTCAATTCAAGATGTTAATTTCTGCCAGCCTAAGTGGCATCTTTTCAGCTGTCTCATGAAGACATAGCATCCATGTATACTGCTAAATTCCAGTTATAGTAGCAATGCTACAAGCAATGTTTATAAAAGATACAAATTAATGATGATACTGATTGGATACAGACAGAAAAGAACACTTCCTTAGTATAGACAGCAACAGATACAAATACAGCAGGGTACAGTGGGATGCAATACATGGACATGGCAGAGTACACACCAATAGCAAACAGCTCAATGCCAGCGTCTCGCAGGTTTTTAGCAGGAGGGATAACATCATCCTGGGACTTTCCATCAGTGATCAGGATCCCGATTTTAGACACTCCAGGTCTTGCACCTGCTTCAGGCTTAAAGCTGTTCTCCAAAATGTAAGTTAAGGCAAGACCTAAAAAAAAAAAACATTTTAAAAGACTTTAAAGGAGGAAAATGTCCATTAATTTTGCTAATATCATGGGGCTTGTTTTTCTACTCAATTTAAAAATTCTGAGAAACCTTTTGATGAAGAGTAAGTATGAAAGAAGAATTAATATACTGAAAAATTAAATTCCAACAAGCAGCCTAAACTACAGAGAAAGTGACATTTATTTTTAGCAGCCTTTTGATCAATCAAAGTATCTTAAACTGGCTATGAAAACCTAAACTGAACTTCCTGCAAATGCATAATCTTTTTTCTTACTCTACTAGGAAGTTCCCTCTCCTTCTACCTACATCGCTTTTATGAAAGCACATGCTCTGGATAGCTTAGTAAATCCCCATGCTACAGATAATCTTGCTTTTCTTTGTTTATTCTTTCTGATTTACAAGCTGAAGAAAAACTTTATTTAAGTTTAGGGAGAATCTGATTTTAATACAGGTTGATTATTTAAAGGGAAAGAAGAACAGCAGCTCCAGGACAAACTTACACATCACAATGAGGTCCTGTCTGAAAACTCTCAGAAGTCTACCACAGCAAAGGTTTCTAATTTCCTTTCTCTAACATCCATATAAAATAATCATGAAAATTTACTACTTCCTACCACACAGTAACCTCATTCCTAGAATCATACTAGAGTAATTCTGTCCTTTGTCCCACTGCATTCATTGCTTCTACCAAAAAAAAAGGCTGTTGCTCATGATTGCCTGATCCTTAACCGATGGAAAAAAAGAAGGCAGCAATTTACTTAAAGCCATTTCTGGGTCTTGGGATACATCATTCCACCATTACTAACTTCTGCTTTGATGACACTGGAATTGTATTCAGAGAGTATATTTTTCCCAGGTTGTCAGGCATCCCCCCTTTATCCATCACTAAGTGTCTCTGGGGCATCAGTGCTCTAACTAGAAAAAGGTCAATGGAAATCTAAAAGCCCCAGGTGGTCATTTGTAAAGTTAGTATTACCAGTCGTCAAATATTAAAACAACATTCTTTCCTTCTCCAGAATAAAGCTCTGTGTACCAACATTATAAATGGATTTTGCATTTTCTTCCTAGCAGGTAAAAGATTTTACTTCCAGCACAGAGATTTATGAACATTTTGCTTTATGAGACCCTGTCCTGATTCCCAGTGAAGTCAATGGACAAGTACTTCAGAAAAGACCTAACTGACATTGGATAAAGCCATTGGCAAGCTGCAAAACCCCTATCCTTTTTACCCCCCATAATAAGCACTAACACTTCTTAGTCTATGCAGCAGAATATGTTGCTTAATAAAAGGCAAAAGCTGAGACATGAAGGTACCTGTTAATGTATTTCCCCCCTTATAGGGTAGATTACGGACTGCATCCAAAACAGCCTCCTTTGTGCCATAGGCATTCAAGTGCCATTCAATTCGGGGATCACCACTGTACTGTGCAAGACCTAAAGAACCAGAAATTAGGGTAGTCCATTAGACAATAAAGTGGGGTTTTTTCAAGTATCTACACTTTATGTACTTGGTTACCAATACCTTACCACAATTAACTCACTGTAAGCAGCTTTGCTACTGTACTAGAAAAACTGCATTGGTTGACAACAAAATAGTATGAAGTTGTTTCAGGTGACAACTCCTCCGTTTTACTTTCAAAGCCTTTTGTTCAAGAGCTAATTAAATGAGAAGCAAAGAAGTACACAACTTTTTCAGAGTTTATTAACATTTCAATACATTTTTTAAAAACAATTTTACTTAGTATACTTTTGAAAAGTAGCAGATCAGAAACATAACATTTCAGCCTGCTTAAACCACAAGAAAAGCCATCAATTGGCACATTCTGCCTCTAAAAATTAAACTATGTTTGAGCTAATGCTAACTGAAGTCAGTAAGATTGTTTCCATCGTTTTTATTTTTCCACTGGCATTGCATTAGAGTTTACCTAAATTGAGTGTCACAGTAAACTGTGAGGAATTAATACCACAAACACTTCAGCAACGTTACTCTTATGACAGAAGTGCTAGTTCCAGTTGAGGATGAATCTTGCACAAAAATAGCAGCATTAAGCTGTTAACTGTCTTGAAATGATAACATTTTTATATCTCCACAGAAATATTAGGAAAAAAGTGAGGTACCTTACCTACTCTTGTTTTCTCAGATCCCACATTGAAAGCAGAAACCAGGTTTTCCAAGAACAGTCGAACGAGCCTGAAATTGAATCTGCCAATACTCCAAGAACCATCTACAAGTATCACAATATCTGCAATTGCTGGAGTTTTACAGGTAAACAGGCTTCCTGTAAATCATTAAAATTAAAACAATATTATTAATTCAACAATAAAACTGTAACTCCTCCCACCAAGCATAATAGGCAAAGTTTTCTTCCATGGTCAAAGTAATAAGCAAAATGACTAAACATGCTTGTTCTAACTTCAGTAATAGAGAAGTTCGGCTGTTGTCTACTACAGTTCTTTCATTAAAGTGTTCAAAATTACTGTTGAGAGACCCATGAAAAGAAATCCTCCTTCTAAAAATGTAATACTTGAGAAAGAAAAAATTAACTGCCGTATAACACAACCAAACCAACAGTTCATTATATCATTCCTAATGTACATATGCAGTTTCAGTCCCAGTATACAGTTCCTGAAGTTAACCTTAGGCACAAACAATGCAGAGAGAGATACCTAGAGATGCAGACATATAAACAGTTACCAAGGCCTCTTTTATAGTCAACAGAGAAACCCAGGTGTGTCTATACATTTCAACAGCCCTGTAGAAAACCACGAGGCACAACTGTAGACTTGTAAAGTTAGAAGCAAATCTCACCCCTGGGAGTCAAGCAAAACTGAAGGTCAATTGAATATGCTGTATTAAGTCTAAGTAGGAGGTACTCAATACAGCAGAGGTAAAATGCAAAGACCTCAGATTCAAACTTACAGTCTCTATGAGAATAAGCATGAGAGTGAAGCTTTAGACTTACAGATATAATGAAAACAAAAAAATACAAGAGTATTGTATTTTGTTTTGTTTAAAAACAAAAAAAACCAGAAAGGAACCAAAAAAGGAGCACAGAGATATATATTAATGGTCTCTAAAGTTTAGCAACAAATGGGGAAATCAGAGGAAATGGAAGTAGAGATTAGAAAGAAACTGCACAATAAACCAACTGAGAAGCCTAAACAGAAATGCCACATTCAATCCCAGAAAATGACAGGAAGGGAAGTAAGAGAACAGAAAAAGTTTCCAGAACCTCAGACAGAATTGCCACATTCCACAGAAGTAAGGTTGCTGAAACAGTGGACTTACATTGTAGGAAGGGAAAGCAAAAGAATAATATTACACAGGTAAAACAAATGAGAGGTTAGGTTTGAAGCACAAAGCCAGCAAACTCCCCACCAGATAGGATACAGAATAAGGAGGGAAGTAGGAAAGTCAAAGCAAAGCAGGTTTAGTAGAAAAGGTATGATGTATCACAAACCATTTAGGGATGAAAATGATGTCCCTGAATACAGTAAAAAACAAATGCAGATTAGTGAACTAAGCTGCAGCCCAGCTTTTATAATCATTTTTGTCAGGATCCACTATCTAAGTTAGTTCACAACAAATATTAACACCTAACATGGCACTAACAGGAATCACCAAGTACACTGCCAGAAATAAACTGATCTTGAGCAGAGATGTTCAGCAAATAAAAGAAGTAATTCAGTAAGAAATTATTTAAAAGGTGTTTGCATTCGTTCCCAAGAAGCTCTTCTGATACACAGAGGGAATAAAACACATGGTTAGCAACTTGAAACTTTAACAACATATTATTCATTACAATCTTTTCATTAAAAACAAAATTATAGTCTCACAGGCGAAAACCAATCTTATGTTTAGAAGGAGTTCAATTGGTAATAATTAAGGGCTAGATTCATACTGTAGTGTAAATCCACTGAGCATTAAACCCAATCCATAAAGTTATAGTTAATGTCTTAAACGTGTACTACAAATGTTTTTAGAAGAAGAGGGAACATTCCCTACGTGCAGCTAGCAGTGCAGAATAAGTTCTAAACGCATGACAAAAATTCCACTTACAAAGATGCCAAAGCAAATATTTTATTTTAGCTTTTACAGTACAAGACAACGCTATTTGAATTGGCAACATATTTTAATGTATCAACACTAGGGAACATAAATATCAGAAAAATGATCTTAAATTGGAAGATAAATCCAAAGGAGGTCCAAAGCTTTATGTCACTGAAGTCAACAGAAAAACTTCCCTTGATTTCAGTGGGACTGGAATCTGTTTTGTGATTTAACAGGAATCTACTGGTCATGGCAAAATTAATGTTTTAAATATCTTTGCCAAATAAACTTCCTGTTCATCAGTCTGCATTACTTGCAGTATCTGTCTTCCATTAACAAGCAGTTCAACTGTGCCATTCTCACACTGGCCATGTTTAGCATCACAAGCTTCAAAGGAACTACTGGCAATGTAAAATGTTACTCAACACCAGGAAGAATAAAAGCACAGGACTCCTGATTCACATCCAAGCAGCTGCACGATAGCACAGATGTACCGCTTCAGTATTATCTCAGCAGTTTAATCATATAGCTCAATGAGGATAACAGGATTTGAGTGGCTTTATTTTCCTTCTCTACTTCTCAAATCTTGTGCTGAGTACGAAACCGAGTTATTACCCTGGGTCTTAATCATTTCATATCAACAAGTTTTGCCTTTAAGACTTCTTTAATCCTGTAGTGATGGCTTTGTAGTGAAAGTTTGTTGGTTTTAGTGAATCCATTCAGTGAAGCAAAATCCAAAGAATAAAGAAAACAAATAACGACATTCCTTTCAATGTTTTATTTCCACATAATCAGATCAATGCAAATAGTATAATTAACTTATTTTTTGTTAAAGAAAAGTGTGATTTGATCCAAGATTGTATTGCAAGGTCACAGTGTGAAAATTTGTTTCATTCTTCGTAGGTTTGGAGATACTTGCTGAATCTTTTCTGCATAAAACATTTAGGTTTTGTTACTTCTGTACACCCACTAGTTTGCTTATGTTTTCTCCTTGTTGTACTTAATAGAATTGAAGAAAGTTCCCTAAAATGGAATAAACAACAGTGAGATATTAAACAGAATAACATGGTGATAGAAATCTTTAAAACTTGATAGGAACACAAACACCATGACACCCTTGTTGATAAAGTTATTCTAAAATACACAGTGTGTAGCAAATAATTTCTGCACCCCACTGTGCTTATCCAGTTTCCACTACCAGTCCTTGCAAATGTCTTTTGCAATAATCTTTCCATACAACCATAAATGGTCATGAATTCCTGTAGGGTTTGAGGGTAATTTTGAATATTTCAACTATCTACACAGTTTTAATAGGCAATTTTCCCAACAGCCTTTCTTAAAGGAGGAAGACAGCATATAATTCCATATAATAAAGCTTTCAACACTCAGTGTTTTAGCCTGCTACAAGGTTCAATAGTATGATCAGGTTCAATAGTGTGCTTATTTCCCTTTCACTTGGTCAGCAAGAAAAGAGTGGTGAGAAAGAAGGTCCCATTTCCCTCTGAATTATACAATACTCACCAGTTTCAAAAGTAGGACAGTAGGGAAGAGACCAGCTACCAAATTCTGTATAATGTTTCCTAATGGTATATAGAAAGTATTATTCTGCTTCAAGAGCAGCATTCCACGACAAACAATAACAGCCTGTGATTTTTAGGTAAGCAAAAATAACAGAATTGCACATACTATAAAGTCAGTATTACAGCTTATACATTTTACACCAGCAACTTCAGTTCATCCACTTAGAATTGGTGGAGAATTTTTATGGGGAGAAAGTAAAATATTAATGCACTTTTTGTAACAAATTTACAATCTTCCTAGCACTATTTGGCAGAAGGAACTTGCCACTCTGCCAGAAAGCTAACTGAGGAGGAAGGGACTTGGTCTGCTCATTTCTGCTTGTCACAGATGAAGGCATAGGCTAAAAATTTCACCTTCAAAAGCACCAGCATGCAGCTGAAGGCTACCAGCAGTGTTTTATTGCAAGGTATTTGCACAAAACCTGCCTCAGGATTGCCAAAAGTCACATCATCATCAGAAATTTTGGTTCCTTTGTTTCAGGGGAATTTTTCAAGGAATAGTCAGCATTGAAAGAGCTTTGCCTCTACCAAATGAAGTTTCCTGGTTTTGATTCCTCAAGATCCCAGACACTGAAGGCACTTCCAATGTGCAAGTGCTACAGCACTCTCAAGACCATGTCAAAATTGGGCTGAGAGTGAAGCCAGTGATGGCAATACTGAAAGAAAGATCCAGATAGAAGTTTCTGGGATAGAGGAAGCGTTATTGGAGCCTGCAAAACATGACCCTTGAGTGATCCCATTGAAGGGAATGGAGTGCAGAGGGAGACCTGGGAGAAGCTCTGACGGTGTGGGGGCTGCACAGAACACAGCAGGCTCGACAAGCTTCTGGTAACACTGACCACCTCTCCAAGGCTGCCTTTCCTACCTGTGGCTGTTCTTTCAGTGAGAAAATGAGCAATGATGAAAACAGAAACTCAACCAAAAAAACCCGCAAGCCTTACTTACATAGAAATAAAAAACCATGATTTTTAATGTAGAGTAGTGGTTCTTTGACTATTGGAGTTAATATTACTACTCTTTTAAAGTTCCTTGAAAGGCAAAGGGAGAAGCAGGAAATACAGGCACTGCCACACGGGAGGACTCAATGCTTTAGACAAACCAGTTCAATTTGCATGCAGTTATGATATGTTTTGCAGAAACACATTTGATATTTTGCCTCCCCTTGGTATGAAACTCTGCTCTTATTTTCAAGAGCCAAAACACACACTTCTTCTGCTAGAAGAAGTTAAGACTATAATTCTTTCTGAGTCTGCAATATGTCATTTCCTTTCTTACTCCTGTCGCAGTGGAAAAGTCAAATAATATACGTGGAAGGAGAGGAAGAAAGTTCAATTAGAGGTCAGTAATACAGTATGAATAGAAGACTCGTTCATGGGATAACAAAGCACAAAAAGCAAGAAGCCTAATGACAGAAGTGAGTGAAAAATACCTTGTGAATAAGGCATGAATGACAGAACAGCCAGTCCTCCACAGCAGTTGACAGCACCACGTTGAGCAGAAGCACCACTGAGGGCAAGGGCACTGTAAATCTACATCAGCAAAATGTCACATCTTTTTTTTTAAAAAACGGTTTTAAAAAATAGAGGGATGTGAGGCAGTGTCCAGCTCCAAAATTCAGCAACTCACTAGTCCGTGCTTCTGACATTGATATTATTGCACTGTACTGGTGATATCATCCTTGCCCTTGGACCTCAGTTTAACACGTCCCATATGGCAGGGCTATGGACCAGACAAATGCATACAACATAACTGCTGTTCTTTAAACTAGATCCAACCATAGCTTGAATTTGAAGGACTCAAATGCTGGAATATCATTAGATTGAAAGAGCAGCCCAACAAGGTTAGAAGTTTGCCCCTGCTCCCTAGGAGAGAACAGAAAAAAAAACCAAAAAAGGAGCCAACCCTTTTCCATATGTCTTATTCCTCTCCAGGAAAGTAGTATAGCCCAACTGGCAAGCCTACAAAATTGTTATTTGGTGGAGTTGCAATATTAAGATTTACTGAATCTGTTGTGTCTAACCATGTCACATTTGACTGTGAATGTTGTAGTTCAAAGATTTTGCTCTTCCAAAAAGTACACAGCAGTAACTAAAGATTATTTAAAGCATACCTTCTGAATTTAAGGACACAAAACCTATCAAAGCAGTAGTTGATAATGCATTAATTGCCTATATATAGTGGTGATAATTCTCAAGTGTGAGAGAAGGAAGCATAGAGCCATTTTCTATGCACTTTTCCATACATACTCAATGATAGTTGTACTTTTGCAGTAAGTAGTCACTAGTTTAAACTTTCTTTCTAACTCTGAACTTTTTAATTTGAGATACAAGATAAATATAAAAAGTAGGAAAGAAGGTGCTGATGTCTTCTCATAGAGCATGATTGATTGATAGCACTGAAGCACTCGATGTCTGCAGCAGCTTACTAAACAGCAACACTAAACACTCCTGGTCTGTGTACCTAGAAAAATGTTTTAAAATCCCTCTGCACTTAAACTGAGAGTTTAAGACATTTGTTTTAATTTCTCTTCCAACAGACATGTTAACACAGAACAAAGCATGCTGCTGAAGCCTTTCCTGAATCTGAAGCTCAACATGGCAATGTAGTGTGTCCATTTAGCCATGATTTACCCTGAAGATGATCTGCAACCTTCCCATAAAGTACATGAAACCTAAGAAACTCTTCTGCAGATTACAGTGCTAATTCTCTCTCTATCTTTCCTCTCAGTTCCGCATCTGAGTGCATGAAAGTTTTAAATGAAACAGCTGTCTCAAGGTCTAAATTACTTTTCAAGACAGAAAACTATATTTTTTTATTAATATGGTCATACTTATCCACCATTCCTACGTAACAAATATGCAAGGATTTAAAAAGCTTATTTCTCCCATTTCTTTAATGAGCTGTGAAATCCCTCACACAGTTTTCTTTGACTATCTAGAAGAGAGTTAATCAGGGCACTTCTAACAAAAGCAGTACTCAGAAATCCTCAGTGTTAATTAAGGTGTATCCCTCTAAACCAAGAAGGACTGGTCTGTGCCTGGGCTTGTAACACAACAGGTAAAGTAACGGAAAAGAGCCTGCTGAGAGAACAGACTGCATACCAAGTAAAGTCATTAACACAAAACTAATTAAAAACTAGTTGAAACAAACTGCTACAGCACTGTTCAATTACTGCTCAGCATTACGAATCTAGGTACACATGATGTTCTGGACAGTGTGTCTAGAAACAAAAGGATGGTGCAATACAAACACAGTGCAGAAGACTTCCAAATTCAAGGAATCCAATATTACTTTTAAGCAGTTCTTGAAATAATGTTTTCATAGTGATACCAGTGTATATGCTTGTATAAATACAAATATGCAGTGAACTTTAGAAGCATCACTAATTTAGGATGTCATGTGTCAAACCACAAAAACTCAGGATGAAATTTGTGCCCTCTTGAATATAGCAATTCTTCCACTCTATAATTGGCAGAGATGTCTGAGTGAACATCTTACTCTGCAAAATCTTGACTCCCAGAATCACAGGGTACAGGGGGTGGGAAGGCACCTCTTGAGTCTCGTCAAACTGCCCTGATCAAAGCAAGGGCAACAATAGCAGATTGCTCTGGGCCATGTCCAGTCAGGTTAGAGTCTCCAAGATAAAGACTCCACAACCTGAGTAGCCCACTCCAGTGTTTTACCATCCTTATAGTAAAGTAAGTCCTTTGTTTGATTAAATAGAATTTACAGTTATTTTAGTTTGTGTCCGCTGCCTCTTGCCCTTTGACTGGACACCACTGAGAAGAATCTCTGCCTTCTTTATTCATTCCAGCATGTATTTTCAAAGATTGGAAATATATTTCTAAAACCTGCTGTCCTCTAAGCTGAACACTCCAACTGTCTCAGACTCTCCTCTTATGAAAGATGCTCAAAGCTTTCAATCATCTTCATGGCCATTCCATGGACTCATTCCAGTAAATCCATGTCTGTCTTCCACTGGGGAGCCAGCCCAGCACCAGACACAGAATTCCACCTATGGCTTCACAAGGCTGAATTGAGGGGAAAAATCATCTCCTTCAACCTGCTAACAACTTCCTTCCTAATGTAGTCCAGGAGGCTGTTTGCATTCTCTGTGACACTGGGCCTGTTGTTGGCTTATGGACATCTGACTGCCAGGGCCTTTTCTCCAAGCTGCATGCCAGCCAGTTGGCCACCAGCATGTCCTGGTGCCTGGGGTTATCCCTCCCCAGGGCAGGACTCTGTGCTTCCCCTTGCTGATCTGCCACAGTTTGACACCACCTCCCCGCCTACTGAGGTAAATTGGGATGTTGAGTTTGAAAGGTCTTGAGGGTACGGAGAGAAGAGATGCGATCTGTGGGGTATTTCACAGGCCACAGGAGCCACCACCCCTGTGCTCACAACTTACAGTTTCCCCTTCCTTTATCACACTGGAGAGATCAATGCAAAAGACCAGAAATGTTACCCCACATTTTTAACCACATAAGCAAATCAAAGCCAAGTGAAGACCCTGCTGACAACAGCATTATTTCTGAAACACTTATCTGCACCACTATGCAGCCCTGATTCTGCTAACTTTTCTGCATACATAGAAACTAAATATGCTCAGGCATCAAGCTGGTGCTCCACAGAAGCTCGTTTGAGTATTTCAGGAGAGCAGAGTACAAGAACACCACAGGTCTGTTTACTGAGGGACACACACACACCAAACTCAGCAGTCAGATAAGGAAACAGGACTCCCTCGTTACATGCAGGGAAGTACTATCAGTACAGCTAGACAGAGGTGAGAACAACTTTGAGGCAGAAAATGTGGTCCCCTCAGGCAGGTAAGTTCCATTTTAGCTATCACATGACACCTTTTAACCAAGGGATATATCTCAGCTGTAACATCAAGGCTTACTCAGCACACAGGGCAGCAGGTAGAGGGTGCTGACCACAAGACAACCCAGAACCAGAGTCCTGCATCAACAGACCCAGAACAGACATGAAGACCTCAAATTATGCAGTGAGGGTGTAATTGACCCTGAAATCATCTCTCCTCAGTACAAGCTCATTCTTGATGTTGAACAACAGATGAATGAGAGACTATGAAACAAGACCCTCCTCCTCTCAGAAGGGGAGTGGTAAGGAACAGCCTTGAAAGAGAACTTGTACAGCAGACAACTACAAAGCAAAAATTTGGTATCTTACAGTTGTATTCAAGACAAGGCCATCTCACAGTCCTTGAAAACAGAAGAAAACTTTAACCTTTTTCTCCCATTTTGCTGACCAGAGCATAATGCAATGAAGATACTCCATTAGGGTATGCAAATCTATGATGAGTTTGCTGATGAATGCATCAATCCTTTGTGATTACAGCTTTCCTACAAGAGGTTCTTGGTCTTACACTTCACACTTTATTGATGTATCTCTCTGCTACTACCTTGCCAAAGCTTTTTTTGGTTCTTCTCTCAAGTTTGCCATGCCAGTTTAAAACAGTGGCCAGAGTTTCAACTTGTTACTATGCAGCTTCAGTTGCAAAGACGAGGTTTTCTGTTAGATCAAAAACAGGATTCAGTCATGATATACCAAGATGTTTGCCTAGAATACACATAGTCCTGAGCAAGCCTATAGACTTTAGATTATGAGAATTCCTGCTGCCAGATGATGAAGAACTGTCATGGAATGGCTCAGCAGGGTAGTAACGAAAGTGTTTCAACAACAAAACATGTCAACACAGACCCCAAATCTGACTTAAGGGAACATCTCTCGCTGCCAGCAGAATCCAGCCATGCCAGCACACTGTGGGTTGGAGGGATGCTCAAGAGCTAATGACTTGAAGAGATGAAAAGCAGTCTGAAGATAATGAAAGACCATTCATTCAGCTGAGCTCCTATTAATCCATCATTCAAGAATGTGAATAGCAGTCTCCCACTTCAACTAAGAGTAGATTGCACAAAAAAAGGTCAGTGCCTTAGGGAGAGATACCAAATGGGAAAAAAGAGCCCAGACAGGTTTTCAGTTGGTAATAGTTCAGATTTACGAAGCATTCTATGTACTTATTGTCCAGAGATATGAGGAAAAACAAAACTCGAGGGTAATGAATATGAGGATAAGGATCTTTTAACTCAAGCATCGTGAATCTGAGTAGTTCTGATATTGGGAGCTGGATCACTTTATGACAAAAATGAAACTTCCATTTAGGTTCAAGATAGGATAACTCTCTTTTTCTACTCAGAGAGTAGAAAGAGAGCTAGAAAGTTGTTCTCTTTCCAAACTACAGATTCTCTGGATATCTGTGTCAACACTGTGTCTACACTTCAGTGAAGCAGATGCATTCAAGGAGAGTTCCTAGGGAGGGACAATGTGGATAACAGAAAGGCAATCTGTCCCTTCTCCAGCTTCTACCCGGCCACGGTAATACACAACCATAACCATTCATATGATGTTAATATACTGACAGGAAGAAAAGCACTTCTTACAGAATAGAGAAGTCAGGAGATAAGTAAGTGAAATTCCTGGCTAAGAATGGAGACTGACCATCATTTCTCTGGCCAAGCTTCCTATTTTCAGAACACAGCAAGGCTTTGTCATCTGGAATATACAAATTGAAGAAGAAATCCAGCAACCTCTAAATCAATACTCACTCTCAACTTAGTTAGCTAATGTAAATAAAATTTTACACCTATCCAGAAGAGACAAAGTGGTTACAAAACACATAAGAGAACCTTCTTATGTTAAAATCAACCCCTTGCTCCTAACCTCTCTTTCTCTCTGTTCCTCTCCCTTCCCTGATTTCACTTCAACCAGGGATTTCTTCTGTCAGGATCAAAGTGCACAAATCAACATGAACCCTTTCCCAATTCCAGGCTTCAGGTTTCAGGTCTTCAGTTTCAAGCCTGTTGTCCCTCAAAAGTATATTTTTCTCTTATTCATATTATTTGAACACACTTGGAAGTAAACTAATGGCTATTTAATTTGGCCACATGGCAGACGTAAATGCTGCAATCTCTAAATGGAGCTTGGTTTTCTCCAAAGCAACTACCAAATGATGGCAAAGAAAATGCACTTTAGAATTCTGTCCATGTCAGTGCTGATATTTCCCATCAGGTTCTTCAGTCATGGGAGCCAGGAAGAAGTCTTCCAAATTACCCTGGCCAAGTCCATAGAAGTATTGCAATTGTAGAATGAAATCCAAATTGCAAATAGTAGTCAAAGGACACAAAAGCTACTTCTTCCATAGAATTTCTTATAATGAATTCCTGGAATAAGCACTGAGCATCCACAGCACAATGAGCCACACCTTCTGGACAGTAAAGGGGAATTTACCCAAGAGATTCCTTGCATCAGAGTCCTCCTGTAAATCCTCCAGTGTTTAACAAGATATTTCTAATACACAAAGCACTGCATGGCAGCTCACAGGTTCATAGTCTAAAGTTAATGGACGCCTCTCACCAAATTCTACCTTCTGAAAAGCAAAGACCAGCATGGCTTGGATGCAGTATCCAAACTCCATATATCAAAGAAAGCAATGGTATGTACTGGCAAGTCTACTTTGTCTCCTTTTTATAACAGATACTTTCAACATCTGAAGGAGAAGAGAGAAAATTAGAAGAAGAATGGAAAGCCATCACTTTTGGCACAAGTTAAAAAAGAGTCACTGTCAAAAAAACCCCATGTTCTGCCAGTCTAACATGGATAGGGGGTCTCTGCTAACAGAATTGCTGGGCAGGTTCCACATGAGGTCCATGTGGAACCATGCAGACATCTTTCAGCACACACCAGGATGGTGATCTGACCAGCACTGAAACCACTGGATGCAGGCATTTAAATGAGAGTCGTATTGGCAAAGATCAGATGGTCAGGTGCTGCTTTCATTAGAGAAAGCTGAGATAGGAAATATCACAGATTCTGTGTTTAAGCTGAGGTTGGGCAGAACAAAGCCAATTGAGTCCAAAGCCAAAGCAACAGAGTCTGAAACCATAATTAGATCTACAGAATTACTTCTGGGCTAAGCAATGTCAGAGTGGTCAGAAGAGTATGGTGAGGGGAACATAATTATAAATGCTTGCCAAAGCTTTGTGGTGGTCCAAAATGTTCTAAAAATGCTGCAGCATGGTCCAAGCATTCCCCAGTCTTCTCAAGGGAGGCAGGAGGATCTGAGGTCATCCCCCTTAAAGAAGCATAGAGAATATATTCATTTCTATGTTCATATTCCTTTTAGTTGATTGCTTAGTGCTAGAACAAGCAGGTATACACCAGACACACAGAGCTATTGAAAATCAGGTCAAAGGACAGCATGTCACTGCAAAAGTCCCTGCAAGTGTCACTGTATGCCATGCAGTGCTGAAAGGCAGCTTTTGGTGAAGACTAGAAACTTACTTGTCAAGATGGTAAGCACAAAACTGAAAAGTAAACTGAAAAAAATCCTGAACAGCCTACACAAAGCACACATCCTCAGGTGTGAGGCAGTTAACAACAGCAGATGTTCATCCCATTCCATCCATGACTAGGTAATGCATCCACATACACCCTACAGACACTGGAAAGGGGAAATATTCAAGCCTCACTGTTATGCATATACATATTTTAGGGAAATTCAGGCAGTAGCCTAGCACTTAGACAAATGCAATCAATAGTTCTAAATGTCACTATAATTTCTGAAGCAGACTTCCATTTACAAATGTTCAAAAATGACACCTAATATATAGAAGTACTCCACAATGTTGAAATAACCTATCTCCAAAGTAGGAAATGTTCCAATTTTGAAGCATCGAGAAACTGATGCTAAAAACTAATGGCTAGGGTTATCTCTATACTTTGTAATGGAGGATAAGGCAGAAATCCTTGAGCTAGCTAAGTCTGAGCAGGCAAGTGCATTCACCAGGGAGAGTGCTGTACTGAACAATATAGCTGCACTGCTACTAGTTTTGAAATAAGCTTGACTGCCTCTAGTTCAAGCAACCCTTCAACATTATATTGCACTGCATTGGAACAAAAGAAAACAAACAAAACAAACTTTGTGTTTGCTTCTTGTGTCATTCCAGCATAGACCCAGAAACTAAACAACAATCACACGGGTTTCATCCTGCTTGTGTCTTCCATGATATGTAACACATTTTTATAGCTTTTACTCTTAGAGTTAAAGGGTTCAGCGGTCCCCAAAGCAAGACAAAAAAGAAGGAGTATTCAAAGTGGAAGAGCCAAGTACTTTCCAATAAACTTTGTTTTTACCCTCAGATTGCAGAAGCAGAAGAATGTACAACAGCTGAGAAGACAAAGTCTGTTTAGGAAGAGCATAATGGCGCTGGGGGAAAATGCCCACAGAGCATAGTTATTACTTTTTCTTCAGCAGTTCATAATTAAGACCTAAAGTGTCCCCCAGAAAGCTCCAGGAAACTCTCTAGTAATTCAAATCATAGGTTGTGTAAAGACATAGTTAATGAGTTCCATAGCCTAGGAGTTCAGCAAGTAATAAAAAAAATAGAAAAACATCATGACTAAACCCAGCATTTTCAGTTATATTAGCCAGGATGAAGTGAGTAAAACTATGAAACACTGCCAATGGAGCAGAAGTTCAGAAGGTATTCATTCCTGTGGCTTAGTCAAATGCCTCATAGCACTCATTTCACACTGTCTAGTAATACTTACTGAAGCATCTGACATTAACTAAACAGACAAGTTAATAAATTAGATAATTAGTCTCTTCTGCTGAATAGTATCTTAATATACCTCTCTGTGGATTTTTCCTACTCTGCTTAAATAGTGCCCTTCAACAGCTATAAAGTGAATGTCAAAGCTCATTTGCATCAAATGTGATAGGAATGTTGAAAGAAGAATGCAAATCAGTACATTTTTTAAGCTTACTGCCCCTCTCGTTCATATCCCTATCAGAAGACGGATTCAACCTCACTGCAAGAGCTATCAAAATAGAAACCTCAGACAAGAACCACAGCATTTTGAGGAAGGATATGCCTTTTGCATTATCTGATAGGTGCACAGCACTGAAAGAAAAATACATTATAAAAAAAAACAATTCAGAAACATTTATGTTGAAAGAGTGTAGAAACAATCTAAAAAATAGCATCACTAATAATGTACAATACATCAAGTTAAAAAAAATCAAAACCTATCCCACCACAAAACAAAATAACTTTGGATAGGTCTTCACAGTATTTGCAGGCAACTGAGCACTCACACTCACCTGAAAGAAAATGCAGGCATACTTATTACTACTTAGCAGGTATCACATGACAAATGCCTTCAGGCCTCTTTCCAAGACACTTCATGATACTACACCCTGAAAGTGCTAAAAACTCGAAGTTTAGTACAATATAACCAAAATCTCTTCTCTGTGCAGCACTAAGTAGTGAAGAAAAAGAGGCGTATGGAACCAGCATGTGTCAGAGGGAACTCTGACTGAGTGAGCACCTACTCTTTATGACATTTATAACTTGCATATGTATATATCTGTATGCACAATAATAATAATAATTACAATATCACTAACAATGTCACTAAAGATCACTAATAATATTAAATTCTTTCCGATGAACCACTTGTTTATCCTTACAGGTAATTTTTACCTCTTCTTCAAAAACTTTAAAATTTAAAATAATATACAAATTCAGGAATATTGATCAAGACACGTGAAATCACTATTCACTGTTTTTAACATTAGTTCATGTTGTATTACTTGCATACAGATAATGTAACCTGACAGCTGCACCTTGCTATTATTCTTTGTGACAGCCAAGGTATGGCATTACACAGCTCATTTTGTAGTGCTTCTGCATTTCTATCTCTAAAGCCCACTATGATTTCTATGCTATTTTTCACTCACCCAGTACCTACCTTTTTTCCATTGCCAAGTTGTCCTTTCCATACTCATGGACAACACATTAGTTATAAAATCTCTTTCCTAAATTTCTACCTGCTTATCCTAGTTTTCCACAAGAAACTCAGATCTAGCTTTTATTATCAATCAATTTCTTCTAGAGCTTCCTTTATATTCCATTTGGGCAGGGAACTGGGTGGCAACACCTGTTTTCTCAGATCAGCCAGTTGGCTCCCCACCAGGCTAGAAAGCTCAGCTAATGTTCTACTAGTTTGGCTCCTGGTATGTGGTAAATGTGACTCCCATCAGAAAGAGGCATCTAAGGGATTGAAAAAGCTGCAATTCTCCCAGGTATTTTAAATCAGCACCACATCACTGGGTTTTCATAAAAATTGGTTTAAAAACCACACCTGCCCCTAATGGACTTGTTCCAGGGATGAAACACAAATTTTCATTTGGGAAGGTTGAACAAACCACCATGTTCTGTGCCATGCAGTGAAGACTCCTGACCTCCCTAACAAGTCATGCTCACTCTATAACTACATGACGTGCTTTACAATGAGAAAGTAACTAACATTGTGATATATAAATCAAAATCTTCTATGGGAGCTTATTTCTCTGTTTGAATAGTTGACAGACTGTATAAAGCTTATCCAGCAAAACCTGATTGAGAAGAGAAATCTGAGCCATACATGCTCTACGCTGTTCTAAGTCATCTTGATCTGAGATTTGCATAAGGGAATTTCCAAACAGGACAGCTTAAAGACTGTGTAAATGCTTTACTCTAGTAAAGCACTAATGGAGAACATCTGGTATTGGGTGTTTTTGTGGCCAGGCTTGGCAGGACAGAGGTTGCAGAGGAGGCCTTTTTGAGAAGAGGCCAGGTGTCCATGGACAAGTGGGGGCATCTCTGGGAAATTTTATTTAAGAAAGGACAAAAAATGTCAAGCAAAGACAGGAGGAGGTGAAAAAAGAGTGAGAAACAGTAGAGGGAACCCCAAGGTTGGAGGAGAGAGTGCTTCATGGCAGAGCAAATATTCCCTGCAGCCTGTGGATGACATACATGGAGAAGAAAAGCATGAGAATAAAGGAATGGCAGAGAGAAACCCCCACGCCTTGATCATAACCTCTCAACACCCCTTTTGCACCCCTTGCTTACTCTCTGAAGGAACTTGGACTGAGTGTAACTCACAGTGATAACAAAGGAGGAGGAGTCTGGGAGAAGGTCAAGCTGAGCCTGGGAAAATGGAGAGGAAAGCTGTTGTTTTAATGTTTGTCTCTGTTGTTTCCCACTACCCACATTAGTAATTTTTTTAACTGGCAATAAATTAAGTAAGTCTTCCCCCACTAGACTCTGTTTGCTTACCATGGTAACTGGTAAGCAGTCTCCCTGTCTTTATCTCAAAGAGTTCACAGGTTCATTCCTGTTCCCTTTTCTCTCCCATCCTGCCAGGCAGAGGAATGAGCAAGCAGCTAGGTAGGAGTTTGGCTGCTAGCCTACACTAAGCCACCACACCTCTCAGCTAAAAAATCCCACAAGCAAGTCAACAAGCATGAAGATAAAACTGACTTCAGTGTTTTGTTTTTTATTGAAATGGATAACTAAACCCTGTTCAGATACATGGAGAAATACTCTGTAGGAAAAGATATAGTCATATATTTGCTACAGAATTTAGTCAAAACACTGTGATTCTCCCCTTCCCAAAGGGATTTGATTAGAGAATCACTCAGAGAGGCTCTATGAGAAACTGTAAAACATCTGAGAAGGCACAGAATGTATTAACCCCTGTCACTGTACAGAAAAGAGCTTTGTACATGAGGGAGTTGGAGAAAAGCCAGAGTACAAGTACTCAAATATCACTGCGTGCTGAAAGAAGCTGTGCCTGTGAGCTTTTTCTCAACAGACAGAAAGAGAAAAGACTTCTGACATTATTAATATGAGGGTGCACAGCAGTGAAAAATCACTAAGCTGAGAAATGACAGGTTCTCAAAAATATAGAAAGGAGATTCAAGACTTGAAAGTGATTGTGCAGGAGAATTACAGAAAGTTTCTGCAAATCAACTATAAAGTGAACATTTGATGGATGAGTGCTAGACATTAAGCCTGAATTAATTTGGCACTATGACATTACTGGATATACACTGGAGGTTTGCTTGCGATAAGAGCATAGTACTGACAGCAGAAAAGGAGTATTTCTTGTCAAATTACTTGAATGGGTAGGACAGAAAAGATGGAAAATTCTAATTTAGGTTGCTGAAGCTGCTGGAAAAATTACTAGCAAGCCATAAAAGTAATCGACAGAGCTCCATAAAGACAGAGCAAAACCCTAATAATAATCTAATTTAAGGACAGAAGAAGAATGTGGGTTTGGGAGTTCAGAAGGCATTTACACATCCCAGCACTGTTTAGAGGCTTAGACAGTTGGTAATTAAACAGTGGACAGTACTGCATAATCAGTCCTCCAAACCACAGATGAAAATAAGAGTGAGATGCTTTGGAACCATCAAGAATCATGAATACAGATATCTGCATCTTGCATTTCTTAGCGAAGAGCTGGTTTCTAGGAGCAGAAGCGTTATGGTGAAATCTTTGTCCCATTGAAATTGAAAGAGAAATTTCTGGGGCTTATTGTGTATACTACTTAGGTATACTACCTAAGCATTTATAAACAACAAGTTTATATGAGTATGTGCCTCTCATATCTTTCAGGAAAATCAACAGGATACATGACTTACGATAATGCACAAACTGGAGCTTGTATTATTGAAAGAACTCACATGCTTTTTCATACTCACTGACAAGTACATTGGTGTGCTTTATTAGTTTTCTCCCAAAACAATGATTTTGGATTTTCTGGCCTACTAATGGCAATAAGCATCCTTCTATAACAAGTGGAGCAGATCTTCAGAGGAAGCACCTCTTTACATCAAAACTTGAAACTAATAACTGGTGAAACAGGCTTATGCTTCTCTTTAACTCAAGAAAAAGCAGAAGCCACAACCACTGACAATAGTAATCTAGACAATGGTTGTTTTCAATTTGTATTATGAGCAAAGATTGCTCTTGTTGTCAGGTAAGATATTATTCTACTCAACTCAACCTGGCTGCCATCATAAGAGATTTTTTTTTTTAAGTTTATACAATTACAGTCATAATACCCTCAGTAAGTCCACAGACAACACCAAGGTGGTTAAGAGTGTTGATCTGCTGGAGGGCAGAAAGACTCTGGACGGGCTGGATCAATGGCCCAAGGCCAGTGGTATGAGATTCAACAAGGCCAAGTGTCAGGTCCTGCAGTGCTACAGGCTGGGGGACAAGGGGCTGGAAATTTGCCTGTTGGAAAAGGACCTAGGGGTGCTGGTTAATATCAGCTGAAGATGAGCCAGTGTATGCTCAGATAGCCAAGAAGGCCAATGGCATCCTGGGCTGTGTCAGAAACAGTGTGGCCAGGAGGCCAAGGCAGTGATTGTGCGCCTGTATTTGGCACTGGTGGGGCCACACCTCAAATCCTGGATTCGTGTTTGGGCCCCTCCGTACAGGAAAGACATTGAGGGGCTGGAGCAAATCCAGAGAAGGGCAACATAGATGGGGAAGGGTCTGGAGTAGCTGAGGGAGCTGGGGTTATTTAGCCTGAAGAAAAGGAGGCCCAGGGGAGACCTTATCACTCTCTACAACTCTGTGAGAGGAGGCTGTAGCCAGGTGGAAGTCAGTGTATTCTCTCAGATAACAAGCAACAGGACAAGGGGAAATGGGCTCAGGTTGCACCAGGGGAGGTTCAGATTGGATATTATGAGAATTTTCTTCACAGTAAGAGAGGGTAAGCATTGGAACTACTAGGTTGCCTAGGGAATTGGTGCAGTCATCATCCCTGGAAGTGTTCAACAAATGAATGGACATGGCACTCTATGAAATGTTTTAGTGGACATGGTGGTATTAGGTCAAAGATTGGACTTGATGACCTTGCAGACCTTTTCCAGCCTTAATGATTCTAGGATTCTAATAATTTATTTTGTATTGTTATCTCCCAAGGTCTTACCAACTTGATCAAAGATATAAACACAGCCATGGAATGTATCAGGGTTGCTATTAAAGCAATCAAATTTAGCCATACTCTAAATGGTTATGAAACCAATTAGCTGCTGGTCTGAATTCATTTGGTTGTACTCAAACCATTTCCTGTCAAACATCTGCAGAGGATCAAGTTATTAATCATGGTTTTGCCACAGAATTTTGCACTTATTTCTTTAATCCATTTCTTTCAGACTTTTCCTTATTTCTTTGTTCTAATTTCAATTTAAGGTGGAACAGTCTTTATATATTAAACTAGGAAATTTTTTATACCATTACTCTCTGTGTATCAGTTATGAATTCACTTCTACCCCAGCCACACATTTTTTGCTGATGCTGGGTGTTTTTGCATGATGTTTTCACTTGGAATCTCACCCTACTCCCACTGAAGTCATTCAGTTGGAATCTCCATCACTTTGAATAATCATTATACTGAGCAAAGCAAAGAAATATGCAATAGTTAGACTGGAGGAAAAAGTCTGTTACTTTACAGAAAAATATTGCTGGGTTGGAAGTAGAGCTAAACAAATTCTAGAATTCATAAAAATTAGCATAATATTTTTTCCTTTGTGATCATGTTTGCTGACTGAGAAGTTTGTACATTTTGCTTTTGTTTCAAATGTATACCCCAGCTTTCCAGTAAAATCTGCTACAGTAAGTGTAAGGCAATATCTTTTCACAAGTGCTGGATGGAGATGTGTTTTGTTCTGATAAAAACTGCCCCAATACAAGTGAAGAAGTTCAGACGAGTAAGTGGTGCATGGAGGAGGAAAGTGACTAAGCTAAAGACTTCAAAAGTAAACAAGAATCCTAAAAAGGGAGAGACTGCAGATCCAAGCTCCTCTTGCCAATTGTATTTTTGCCCTTATTCCATGAAAAAAGCATAAATTCTCTCCCACAGTCTGGCAGACACTTTCCTCTGTCTGCATTTAATCAACATTTTCCTAGTACAGGCCCAGTTTTCCCTCCTTCAACTTCTATCAATTGTCCTTCATTAAGAAAGAAAATCACATTTTCCTTCTCTTGTTCTGTAATTTCTTCCAGCTCAGCCTTCCTCTAGACATGATGCAGGTGAGATCACCCATCCACTACCCTATCAAGTACTAACAGGTATAATTTGTCTCTTTAGGTGTTGCAAACACTAGCTAACATTCTTCCAATGCACCCAAAGGAATTCAAGGGTGCTTTGGATTGAGAAATGCTGTATGGAAACAAACTTGCATAGTGTTAATAAATGCAATATGACCACCTATGGCAAGAATAAAAACCCACCAAACAAAAATTTGCACGGGCTTCAAGGAGCTTGGGATGAGGTCTTTGGCACTTGCATTCCTGGAGACAGGGATGGAAGGGGGAAACGGGATCCTTGAAACTGTCCAGTTTATTCACAGAAAGACTATTTAAGGTCATACCAAGCTCTTCTTGTCTGTGCATGTTCTGTATATCATAAATAACCACTGAAGGGAATAATTACTGTTGGGTCTATTTCATAAAGAAGATGGTATTTGAATTTTAGAATAACAGGAAATAGAGCTGTGTGTTAAGCTTGAAATAGATTTTCATCCTTTCTAGACAAACTTCTCATGGCAAGCAATATCACATTTCACCAGAAGATTGGTTCCCTGCAACTGGACAAAATTAACTCCTTTTTCCCCCCTCTCTCAAAATGTTACATTTTCATATATATGACCTACACTAGGACAGAGTTATCAAGTTATTATGTGACTAATTATACAATAGTATCAATTTGACTTCGGGTGGGAATTAATTCTGCCAGTCTGTCTTACATCCAAGATAATATGAAGTTATTTTGTACATGCACACACACACCTGATTTTTCCACTACTCAAAGTGTATCCAGTGTGGAAGTACAAGCAACTTTTAGTGGTTTTAATATTACTAAAAAAGACTTTTAAATAATTTTCATCTATTCAGGGTGGTATGTAGTTCTTTGCACAAAGGAAAACAAAACACAGAACTAAAAGCAATACCTCTTTAGCAACTCTCCAGTATTTCTGAAAATGCTAATATTTCCCTTCTATTTAGTTTAACCTTGGGAACCAGATTTAAAGTACTGACTTACAGAAAATCTCTACAATGGCCAAGTTAAATAAAGAACCTGATTATTTTCAGAATATCTTGTAAGTCATATGTGTTATGATCTGACCTTCTGGAGCTGGTTTACTCGCATTTGTTTTGTCTGGATCCTTCACCTTGGATTTACTTGTGTCTTTTCTTCTCTCTATATCTTTAACTGAAAAGTAAGGGAAGAAAAAAGTCAATTAATCTATAAACAATGCAGTTAGAAGCATGTCATTTTCTTCTTCCAGATAAAGTAGTTGCACACAACATCTTAAGATATGCTTAGGTAATGAGTGACTGTTTCTGGGTTTTCCCTCCCTCTGTTTAGGTTTATTAATTTTATGGATCTTTCCCCATTCTATCACCACTAAAGTTCTCAAAACTGACTCTCTTCGCACAGGAGAGTCCAAATAGTGACATCATCACCTAAGCCCATGCAGACAAGATCCCACACTGGAAACATAGTCCAGAAAAATTGGCAAAGCTAGCTGGGCAAAGTCCAGCATTGCAGACTTCCACTCCAAGTCAGTCAACACAAAAGCACATAAGCCAGCTGTTACACTATCCTCTTTACAGAATCAGCTTAGATCCCATGGCCACATCTGTATTCAGGGCACCAAATACTCCCATGAGTGCAAGGTTGCTCCAGAGTTGAGACTTCAAGAGTTTCCTGTTCCACAAGTGGGTGGAATACCTCCCTTACCATGTCCCAGATCTCTCATAGCAGCCAAGCAGAACTCAGCTTGGTTAGCAATTCCTAATATCACATTAGTAGCCAGTATTGCTCTACTAATATTCTGAAAGGTTCTGACAAAATCATTGCTAAAGTCACGTATTAGGAATAAAAATCCCTTCCAGAATTTCTTAGAGTGCTAATTGGTATCCACACTCCAGCTGTCTGCAATGGCCAGGAAAAGCTTAAAACAATGAAGCTGAGAATATCTTCCATAGAAAATAAAATTCTATTCCAATTACACATTTTAGTTTAAGTAAAATTGGATTATGACTGACATTCATCCAAGCAGGCACTCAGCCTCCACCAGGACCAAAGTCTCTCTGTGCTACACCATTCAAAAAAACACTGTGAGGGTGTGAAAAGAGGTTATCTGTCTCTTGACTATATAACACAGTACAATCATTCTGCTGCACATTAGTGGAATCAAAGTGAAATGGATTTCACTAATTTACCCAACAGTATGTGGAATATCTGCATTGACCAGGACTTGGAGCTCCAAGCTCCAATCCAAAACACAGTCATAAGACTAAGGTCTAAAAAAGACAACGAGCCGCTGTCAAACATCTGAATGTGATTTTCTCAGTATGATAACCCTTTGCAGAACCTACAGCACTCACATTCCAGGTACAAAGGTGAGAACAACCCAAAGTTTTTGAAAAATACCTGAAGTTTTGACTCCTCTTCTTACTAAGACAGCATGTGTAACTGTGCATCATCTCTGCCTTTAGCAAACAGTTGTGAAACTGATTTGGGAGCAAATTCAAGTCCACAAGTTTGTTGGGGAGTCAGTTTTTACCAAGGGAGACCTTGGTTATTGGCTGGGTTACAAAATGCCAAAAAACCACCAGCTCTTAGTCAGAAGTCTGGATTTAATCCTTAACTGAACAAGACTGACTAAAACAAGAGAGGTGAAATAACCAGAATAATACCAGCCAAAAAGGATGCTGTTGCTCAGCCTTCTGAGAGCATTCCTTTGAGAAAAGCCCAAGTGCAATCCAAGGAGATACTTGATGGCCTCCTCTAATGCTAGTGCTATTGAGGGCTAAATCTCCAGAGAAATAGTACAGAAGTTTGAAAACATTCAAAGGAGACAAGTTGGTCACACCCTGACAGATTTCTGGATTTGGGAACTGTCAAAATTCTAACCATATAGGAAGAAGAGACAAGACACCATTTTTACTCAAATATTTACACTGACAAAAATTTTATCTAGCACACATTTTTACATCTGCATTTTCCAAGGAACAAAATCTCCATTGATCTTAGTTCATTAAATACTATATACTAGAATAAGAACATATACCTGGCTATATAAAGAAAAATACTCTTTTAAAAATAAAATTTTATTGTAAGCTTGAGAATTCTTAGTACATCAGTTAGTACTCAGCAGCATTAAACCCATACTTCCAATACACTAAACCAGATGACATTCTCAAAGCTCTTTATATGTTTGACCTTTTTTCATCTCAAGAATTTGTGACCACATGGCAGAGAACAGGGTAAAAAACTTATAATACAGGACAGCAAAAGAGAAGGATTTGTATGTATACTGTATCTGGTTTTACTCATGGAAGGCATCACATTTTTAACTGAAACTCCAGCCTTATTAAAAACTACATGTTTTCACATGCAGCAAAGAGAATATACTAAATAGAGCAAGCCCCATATTCTTAAATGAAGTTGCCAGCTCTACTGTTCCTAAAGGCCATTTAAAAAACAGCTACACTTATTATTATAAAATTTGCTGTCGCTTTCTGTGGGCTTCTCTTTAACACTAAAGTAATCTGTGGTTTTGTGGGTTTCCTAACCAGGACAGAACTTAAGGTAGTAAATACACAGCTGTAGTGATGAAAAGCTAGAAGGACTTTGACACACACCACATCAAGTACTTAGCATATTTTGTCTTGTTCTGGTTTTAAGAGAAAAGTGGTTTAGTGATGATGGTGAGAAAAGTTCAGTGTCAGGGAATTCAGCAGGCTTTCAAATATACTCCTACACTTCCACATTTTTGTATTTATCAACCAAATCCCCACTGAACATATTAAAAACCTTTAATGTGAGGAACAAGATAAATCAGATAAAATGCATATATATCACTATGATATAGGCATTAAGAGTGTGTCTTGGTCATATAAAAAATAAATTTGTAAACATATTTGACTGCTGAAGACCATTAAGAAATCAGCCTTTCATACTATTGAACTAGCAACTAGTTGCTCGCTGGCATAGCTATAACATTGTTTCAATAAAAAGGAAAATTTTTAAGTATCGGAATATAGCTCTTTCTTTCCACTCACTGAAGAGTCTTTCCATGAGATACCAACTAATTTCCTAATGAAATCAGGAAGAAAGGGATATCAATCCAGTGGAAACAAAGATAACCCAATGCAAGAATCTACTGTGCAATCAGTTCACACCTCCCCCTGTTCTCGTGCCACTTCATGTATGTGGCTTTGATTAGCCTTCCACGGCAGAAAAACCTGTTTTTCCATTGCCCCCCTTTGTGTAAGACTTGTTACCATTTCGAAAGTTACATTAAATATCTGATCAATTCTGTACTTCAGCCATAAAGAGAAACTTACTTCTGAACTGGCCTTGTGCTGGCTTACTCTCCTTGTCTTCACTGAATGCAATGATCTGAAGGGCATAATTTTGATCTGGAATGAGACCTTGTATAATTGCTTTGGTTGCAGTATTTTGAAGAATTAATTGATTCGTTTTTCCACCTATAGGAGAAAAGAAAAAAATCCAACAAAGATATAACTTTGTTTGCTTTTCTTATAGCACAGTAAATGCAATGATTCAAAAATACCTCAAGCCCTACCATGACCTAAGTGTTCCCACCTTTCCCACTTTTGGGATTACCCATACAGCCAGGGAAGAGGGCATCCCAGAAAAGCAACGAGTCAGGCAGTCTAACCACTATTCTTTAATAGAAACACTCTCAAGATGAATCAATCTGCCTTTGTATCTGGCCTTCATGAAACAGCCATGGTGTCCAGCAAAGTGATTAAATAAGAAAAAAATAAACATTTTTCAAAAATCTATCAAGTTTGGTAACATCACACCCACAGGCTTCCACACTGCTCTGTGATTGACTGCCTGCTCCAACCCCATTGTTCCCACATCATCTCTGAACACTCTCTTTGCCAACTTCCTTTGGGCAAGGAAATTCTCACATATAAATAAAAATATTAAACATTTCTAAGTCCATTTTAATACAAAGATTGCATACAAATATATATTTAGCTGTATGTTAAAACTGTTTCTATATCTAAATTTAATTTTAAATGTACAGAAGTAGTACTTCTATAGCTATATACAGTCACTTTGTAGTCTATCTTTTCAAGTTTTCATTCAAAAAAATTCAAATGTTGCTTGGTGTTTAATTATTTTTGATCTTTTCTGGAGATCTCACTAAGGGATAGGGAGATCCACTTTAAAAGTTTGACTGAATTAGGGTTCCAAGGCTTTCCCTTGAACGCTTCCTAGACTACCTTTCTTCCAGTGGGGTGTAAGGAAAAGACAGATGAGCAGTGACAATTCCCAGAGACTGCACATGGAGCATAACTAGCATTCACCCACTTCTGCCACCTTAAGTATTCAATTCCCATTTTCTGTGCCTGACCACCCTCTAGTGAAATCCATCTCTTCTGTTGACTGGACAATATTCCGTTTTCCAAAGCTTGCTCACAGTTTCTTCATCCTGGAGCATGACACTACACTCTGAAAATCTTTTAAACCTTAGGAAGACAGTTCTTTCATCTTAAAAGAGAACGTACAGACTTTTACCTGAACTTGGAGTGACAAGAAGCTTATATCCAGTGAATTGCCCTTTGGGGGCTTTCCAGGAGATCTGTACACTATCAGGACTCACTACATTATATCTTAGTCTTGTTGGTGGGGACACTGCAAGTTTGGAAAGAAAACAACATTTTAAATTCAAATAAAAATAACCACCAATTAAACAAACAAACACATATAGGAAGACAACACAAAATTTTAATGGTAAAGGATGCAAGTTATTCAAATGTCACATACATCAGTTAATTAGTTTGTAAAATGACATCCCCAGGTGCACTACTTCCCTCAGACAGACCTTTTATTTATCTCTTTACAAAACAAACTAACAACCTAACAGCAGAGGACAGAAAGACAAACAATGTTAGATGTTAAGACACTAGTTTAGCAGGCAAAGCTGATAATAAAAATGCTCTTTGTTAATATATGGGAATTAAAATTGCTCTCCTTGCTTCCAATGACAATATGCATGACCTAGACTCCTTGACCTCCCATTACTGTGGGCATTTCCCCACATTTAATGTCACCCAGGGCCAAATTTTCAAATCCTTGTGAAGAGAGAATAACCAAGAGAACAGATAGGCATGCACAAGGCAGAGGGAATATCAGCTGCCCAATTTTCAAACCTGGCTTAAGCAGCACAAAGACTTGCAGCTGCAAACACTGCTTCAGTCTCATTAAGACTGGCAGGCATGCACAAGCAAGTCAAGACTTAGGAGTAATCTGGATGGTAAGCAGATCTGGCTTTTATTTGTACTGTGCCATCACCTAGGTTTCAAACTGAAGCAGCAGGTGAAATGAATAAAAGCATGAAATGATTGAGAAAGAGGTGATGTATCAATGAAGCAACCCACACAAGAACAAATGGAAAAACTGCCCTGTGTTGTTACCCCATGTTGCAACTTTGTGTCTCTGCATATAAACTAGTTTTTCCCACTTTTGCATCCCGCTGTTCAAACTGTACTGATGCTGGACCACACTCTACAAAGCATTTCTGCTCTGCTTCAGGGAGGCACATCCCTTCTTCACTGAAGAACTGCAGCAGAGCAACTGGTGGTGCAGCCTGGGGTACCAATAAAGAAATCTTCGTACATTTGAATAGAGTTTGGCTCACAGAAAACAAACTGATGTACAGGGAAAGGCAGCCAGGGCAGCTACCAAGGCTGAACCACAGAAGGGCTAGAAAACCTTAAACACCTCCATCAAACTTACTCCTCCTCTTCCCACTGCCTCCACAGCCCCCTTAACTTTCTCCTTCATTTTCCAAACCTTTGGTGTCTCTGTCACTACATCCTTTAGTTTTCTGTTAGTAAGTCTAAGAAATAAGGGAAATTATCTGAAGCAGGTAAGTGGCAATTTCTTTTTCCCGGGGCTAAGATAGCTTAATTAACTAGGCTCATGCCCACAGCTTGTTGGTCCTTTAGATAAAATAAACCAGTTCTCATCATATTTCTGAGATTTAAGGATTACAGCACATGGAGCATCTGAGTCAACAGGCACAATGTGCTGGCCAACAGTCTCTGGCCTCTCCATTTGACCTGCTACAGCCAACACAGCTCTGGCACCAGCAGCAGCCAAGGACCTGTCCTGGACTGATTACTTTTTCCTATGTGCTGCTTTTTCCAGCAGCTTGGGGCAAGAAAGAAGGAAAGAGGCAGGCTGTAGGTTTTAGAGTTTGGGATGGAGGGGAGGGGGTGGTGGTGGTTTTTTTTCATGTCATCTACCATCAAACACATTTTGGATCTAGAAGTAAAAACCTGGAGGTTTAATGCAAGAGATGCATTCCCTTGCATCCAGCCTTTCATTCCATAAGTGGCAGTTTTGTCAGACCAAAGGCAGGTTCTGCAGTTCTCTTCCGTGAGGGACTTAACACCAGAACACAGAAAAGAGAGTACATGAGTATCAAGAACAGCTTAGTAACACCTCTGCATTCTCAAAGACTTCAGAGAACAAGGTCAAGAAAAGAGGCAAGGGGACAGAAAGAGCAGGAAGCACATGAACTCCACACATTCAAAACTGTTCTGATTCGCAGCACTGGGCTCACACCCAACCCATGCATTTCCTCAGGTGCTGGGTACAATCTTGTCAGATCTTTCCTTCAGTCTGTCACTCCCCTAAAGTTTAGGAAAAAAGAGGCTGCAAGCAAGAGCACATGCAGGAATGGCTGCAAATACTACATCAGTTCTTTGAAAATTTGGCCCTCGTACTGCAAAATGTTTTGCTGGGCAGGTTTCTGCAAGAACATTCAGCATGCTATAATTGTAAAAACATGACAGAGACTATGGCAAAAAGTTTTTAAAGCCAAGCAGACTGTAATTATGGATTACAGCTTTTAATTCATTCTCAAGATTCATTGTGTCTTTGAGCGATACATAAATCTCAATAAATTGGGGCTGAATGAACAAGAGTGACAAATCATACCTAGAAGTTCACAAAAAACACAATTACTTTTATTATTTTGCCTCAGGAATAGCAAATAAACTTTTGAATAATGATTGTATGGAAGTGTGAAAATGCTGCAGATTTTACTAGGATTAAGTGGTAAATTTGCATGAGAATTAAGAGGCAGAGCAGAGAGCAACAAAGTAACACCACGGATTGACAAAAAACCACCAACAATCATGTCTTAGAATTTCATATTTCATTTTCTCTGCCACCTTCTTCCTTCCCTGCCATTCCTTTCCATCCTACTTTCAAGTGGACAGTTTATGAAAGCACCTTCTAACAAAGAAGCATAGTTCTGGCCTAATTGCTATTAGCCATCACCAAAACAGGTAAATTTTTGAGCCCCTAAAAAACAGTCACAGATCTTACAAGCAAAGAAGGACACAATCACCAGAAGTTTTTTTGTATACTACAGAGTTACAATGTGAAAGACTAGAAAAGTTGTGCCAGAATAGTCTTTACATAACTGGTCAATTTTCACTGGGTTCTTTTTGTATCAAAGGCAGCAGTGCAGCAGAAGTGACATTCCCACACAGCAATTAACCGTAAGAAAGAAAATAATTATTCATTAGGCAGATAATCAACTGTGTCTTAGTTGTGCAAAGACTAACATTCTGGCATAGAAAAGTACAAATAGCTAAGGAAGTTAAAAATCTAACACTCGAACAGACAACAAAATATTGATGGGAATTACTACATGTTCACCAACCTGAAGAGGATATCTTTATTTCTTTGGACCTTTATTGTCTGTGGAACAAAATCTCACTTCTTGCAGAAAGGGAAAAAAATTAATCCAAGCTGAGTCAGTTAACTGATAAAAATCAGTAGCTAGATCTTGTTAAGTGGTTTTACAGGGATGCAAAAGAGCATGGCGGTCAGCAACATTAGAGCAGTCACCCAACAGAAAACTGACAACTTCAAGGCTTTCGTTTATGCCACCAGGTAAATTAGCACTCCAAACACATAACTCTCACGGACAACTAGAGAAAGAATGTTTTCAACTCGAAAAGAAAAATACTATAAATTGCCTATGGACAATTCTCCAAGACATCCAATAGTCTAAGACTGGATACCAACTAAACTTCCAATTTACTGTTGTCATAAAAATTAAACAAGTTAATATGCTCTGCAGTTACCTATCAATTACAGTAGTAATACATGAAAATTATTGCTACACAAAGAAAAGTTCCCATCTTTAAAGACAGAAAAACCCTCAAGGCAATTTACTTGATGAATAAATGAAAAATTCTCAAGTGTTTTTCTTGCCCAGAACTATTTTCATGTACTATATAAGAACATAAGTAGACAAAAGCTGTTATTTATACATTATACTGAATGGAGAACAAACAGCAGTGCTGAAAAAATAATTGTTGTTGAGTAAAGACTGAACAGCACTATGTGGTTTATAAGGCATTCAAGAAAAAAATGAGACAGAACCACACAGCTCAGCTGAAGGGATAAGTTGTAGCTTCAGGCATGTTGGCTTCAGTCTCACAAACATTCTCCTTCCAAGAAGTCACATTACACACCTTTACCTGAGCATCTTTACAAAGGAAGGAAACAAGCTGGAACTGATACCAGCTCTTCCTACACCTTGGCAGGGTGTACAGTTTCTTAAAACAGACAAGCATATTGTATTAAATTGTAAATAGTTATCCAGCTGCATGAAGAGTCTACTGCAAGAGGTGGCAACCTTGAGAAAATAAAGAATTTGAGAAACAACTTTTGACTTTTAGTGTACCAAAAGATTTTTTTTCTGTGAACATGGAATAGAGACTTGATAGAGACTCATTCAGTGGAATAACAGTCATGTTGGGCCAAGGCAATAGTCCACTTAACTTAATATCACACTGCTGACAGCATTCCACAGCTGATGCTTGCTGAAAGAGTCTAAGAACAATGGAAGTATTGTTCTTTATTCATCAAGTACACCAACTCTAGCTTCTGTTGGTATGATTACTGGGGGAAAAAAACTCTCACTGGCCTTTGTTTCATTGCATTGATAGTTGGAGAGTTTTCTCCCTTTCATACAACTGATTTAGTCATAGTTAAAAATAGTGGAGAAAAATATAGTTTTCCAAGATCAAGGAATTTTGCAAAACTTTCTGGAGATGGATCTCAATCCCCAATCCTTTTTTGCAAATCTTAACCATATGTATTAGTACTGAAATACAAAGAAATGACTAACCATATGCTTTGCTTTATTGGCTCATTAAGTCACAAACATTCTGGACCTCATTTCTGACCAGAATTGATGCACTGAACATTGGGAACACACATTTCTTCATTCACATCACATTGCCAACATCAAACATACAGCTTACATGTGTCCCTGAGTTCTGGGAGAGGCTTGGAAAATGCTCAGATTCCCAAAATTCCAAGATGGTGTGCTTCCCCAGCACCCCAGTGCCACGCAGACTGGGGACAGTGCTGTTACTTGCATTTATCAGAATTATGAAAGCCTCACGTTGCCAGTAGTCTCCCAATGTGCTCATGAATAATGCATTATACAAAACACTTTAAAAGACCCCAGGATCTAATTCTGCTCCTGGTTATGCCCATGCAGTTTCATATCAAAGGGATTACATAAATCTAAAGTTAAGATAAATGTCTTTCTTTAGAAATCATGAAAACTCATTGTCATTCTTCCTGCCTCCTTTGCCAAGCAATAGGATACATTTTCTCTAGCAGTCAAGCCACTGTCAATGCAATCCAACAAATATGTAAGCCTAACTAACCCAGCAGTATCCTTTAATACTTACAAGGGAGATTTTCTTTTTAAAAGCTGCAGGAGTAGTCTATGACATTTAATACATCTGTGCAATATGGAATGATATAAGCACTACAATATCTACTGTTCCAAAAAAGAAAAAAGTACATATTCCGCACAAGCTTGATATCACAGCTGATCCTACAAACTTACTTGATTACATAGAGCACAGTAACAGCAACTTCTGATAAGTACTTTCATGCAAATAAGAGTAAAAAAATGTTGTGTACAACTTTTGAGATACACAAATTTGCACAAATATTTATGCTATTTGAGGTATCGGGTTCAAGGAGCACACATGAAGATGTAATTATACTCCCACCTGCTCCCCAAAATCAGCAGCAAAATTCCTACTTCATTTCAGGATTAATAGGATTCACATCCTATTAAGAGGAAAGTAACACTTGCATTTGGAATAAGAAGCTCTTTTCTGCACATCAGAGTGAAAAGTGCCACCTTCTTATTTATAACTTACCTTGTCCCTGGACATCACTGATGAAGAAAGCTGTGACAGCTAGAAAAGCCAAGACAAAACAGCTCTGTATCTCATATCGACAAAGCATCTTCTTCCCCTCAATACACACAGTATCAGCAGGTCTGAAAACACAGGGAACAAAAAGATTTACTAAACAGGCCAAGAGAAGGCATCTGCTTGAATGAAAACTGTGGGGAAAATTTGGATTCCATAAAAAAACAAAAAACAAAGAAAGAAACACAATCATAAAAA
>VZRZ01007703.1:1262477-1287097 GCA_013398175.1 Climacteris rufus
AAAAAAAAAAAAAAAAAAAAAAAAAAAAAAAGGAGTTTATCACAGACATCAGTGGAGACAAAATTTCCTGGCAGCAGTTTTATGACTGAAGCACATTTTACCTGAAAGGGACAAAGAACCCCTCTTGGTCTACTCAACAGTTTGGAAAACTTGGCCCAT
This sequence comes from Climacteris rufus, assembly GCA_013398175.1. Lineage (NCBI taxonomy): Eukaryota > Metazoa > Chordata > Aves > Passeriformes > Climacteridae > Climacteris > Climacteris rufus. The sequence continues at coordinate 1,262,637 of VZRZ01007703.1, forward strand.
ATAAAAAGAAACACCATATTCTTTGCTACTCATACACAAGCATTGGAAATAGAGTAAGCTATGCATAACAAAGTACAACACATTTCTCTGTACAATCCAGTTTTGCAAGAACCTTCTCAAGAAACCTGTGGCAAAGAACTCTGAAGCTTCTTAAAAAAGACAGAACTTTGTCCTGAAGGAACTCAAGTCCTCTTCTCATTGTCCTCTACAGGCTACACTTTTTTTCCTTTTTCTATTTTATTCAAGTGATTCCATGCTCTGTTGTACTCTCTACACTTACAGTAGGTAATAACATGATCAAAACCATTTACACTAACTTAACCAGAAGGAAAAATCAACACTAGAATGCAGCAGTAAATGAACATCAAAGGTAGTCCTAGGTGAATTAGCTGCATTCCAGGAAGCAATTCTGGTACCAAAGAGCAAGTTCCAGAATAGGTAATTTATCTGTCTACAGAAGTTAGCTTAAAAACAGTACCAGTTTCATCACCTGAACCTGTCCTTTGACACTTTACAGTAGTTATTCAAGTTATACAGAAGTATCTCTCAAGATACATCAAACATGAGCCTAGCACCATACTTACAAACATTTATCTTTCACTCAGCTTTACTGCACTAGTTTTAGTCAGTTTTCTGGTTTATGTATTTCTGTTTTGCAAATTTCTCCCATTTACCTCCTGTGTCATTTTCTCTAATACTCCTGACATGCCATCACTTTATTTGCCTTCCATGTTTTCCTTGTCTCAATGGCACAAAGTGAGTGGTTCACCCACTATCTAATACAGACTGAAGTACCTCAACCATTATTAAACAGATAAGAGAACAAGACCTACATCTCCTTCTCTCTTTGAGTATTTGCAATCTGACACAGTAATCCCAGGATTTGGTAGGTCTACTGTCATAAATTCCAGCCATAAATGCTTGATGCAACTCCTAGAAATATATAGGGGGATTATTCATTGTAAATTCCATCTCTATAGGAGGTTATCAAAGTTTTAACCAAATTGTCAACAAATTTCATATTATTTAAGCATATATTTTTAATCCATCTCTTCTCGTATAAATCTCTCAAGACAAAGAGCTAGCTCCCAAAACCAAGATGTGCACCAGGAACTTATATATTGCTATGCACATCCTCCAGACAGAATTGAGAAATCTGAGTAAAGTTCCCAGGTTTCCTAGTCCATGAACCAAAGTGTCAAAGACCCAAGGACCACAGTCAGCAGATAGCTGCCTAGTGACAGGCAATAGGAAGCACCAAGAGTATCTCAAAACAGGCTGAAATCCACCCCTTGTGTATCTCATGGTGGGTACTGATGCTTCTCCCCTCACTCAGGAGGACAACCGAGATGAAGTAAATATAAGCTCTTCATACAACAGCATAGAATTCTTTCTTCCATGCAGTCACTACTGACCTGTGGATTTCCTTCCATATAACAACTCAGATATTCAAATACCCACTCACAGTGGTGGCTCAGCTCCCCATCTGCTGGATTTTACAAAAACCGTCCTCCTAAATAAGAGCTATAAATACTAACCGACTAGGTAGAAACATTCTCTACTGCTGCTTTTAGGAAAAAGCCAGAGAAATAAGATTTATTGCAATAGCCACAACTGGTGCTGGATCAACTAGACAGGTTCGCCTCTGCAATGATCAGCACTTAACCAGGAAAGGAAGCCACCCGTCTGCAGCCACCTTGTGGCTGGCATGTCTGGGACTAATAAGAAATATAAAAAGCAGAAGGAATAGGATATATTTCATTTTTTAGAAAGCATGTGGTAAATGTGTTATCTACTGGACTAGCGCTGGGAGCACAGACCAAGCCCTCGCAAGCCAAGAGCCCTGCCATGGGGAGAGCCCCGCTCCCCACAGTTCCTCTCCCTGCAGGGCTCCAGGACGCCCGGCACGGTGCCACAGGGCACCTTCTCCTGCGGGAAGGACGCGCCCTCGAGAGCTCCCAGCGGAACAAACGCGGCATCTCCGTGCTCCGCACCGCCCCGGCTGCGGACGCGCATCCAGCCCAGGGGAGGAGGCTGAGCCGCCTCCGCACAGCCCTGGCTCCCCTCCCCGGGACGGGCAGTGCGGGCGGGTTCTTTCTCCCCGCTCGGTGTCTCGTTGCGGAGCGGCGCTGCCCGGGACCAGGCTCACATTCCTCGCGTGGAAATCCCGCTGGGCAAAGGCAGAGCGCGACCAGCCCCGGCCCCGCTGCCGGCGTAGGGAGCCGGGGCTGCGCTTTCTACAACCCCCGCAGCCCGGGCCCAGGGGCCGCGGCTCACAGGCAGCGCTCCCGACCCCCGACTCCTCTTCGGGGCTCCCCACCACCAGCACCTCCCGTGTGAAACCGAGTGCCCCCGCCCCGGGTTAAGGGGCGGGCAGCGGGGAGCTCGTTGTCCCCGCAGAGCTGAGGGGAGGAACGGGCCCCCCGAGAGCCGGGGCTGCCGGCGGGGAGCGGGGACGGCCCGGGCAGCCCCGCAAGGGAAGCTCCGTGCGGAGCCGGGGCGGAGCGAGCTGCCCCACACACCGCGGCTCGGAGGGAGGGAGGGAGCGAGGGAGGAGGCACCGCGGCGGGACGCGGGCAGCAGCCAGACCCTCCGCCACACCAGCAGTGAGATTGGTTGGGTTTAATTACTATTACTTTTAAAAACACGGCCTTTACAGGAGTTTCTAAAGGGGTTTCCCCGTCTTAGCCCAGACTCGCCACTTTCCACTCCTCCATCTCCTCCTCCCCTCCCTCACCCCATTTTCCCACCGGGGCTCCTCTCCTGCGGCCTCAGAGGTGGCCGGGCAGGTGGATGGGAAGCGCTCCGCTCCTGCCCCGACCCCCGCCCCAGCCCTCGAGGGAGACGCAGCGGAGCGCACACCGACCTGTGCGGGCATCAGCCGGGGAGCAGCCGGCGGGGAGCGGCCGCTCCTTTTCACGCGGGGCTGCGGCTGCCGAGCGGGCTGCGGGAGCGCCGCTTCCCTCCCCGCTGGCCGCTCCGCATCTGATAAGGCGAAAGGGGAGCGAAAGGAGGCGGGCAATTATAGAGCAGAAGGTGGAAAGAAGGGGAGGGGGAGGGCAGAGACACGAGCGGTGCCTGAGGTCCCACCCTCCGCCCCCAGCCCGGTCCCCGCGGCGGGGGCGCGGCCAGGTGCGCGGGAGAGAGGGCCGGGGGCGCGGGCAGCGCTCCACGTGCAGGTGCTGGGCTTCCCGGTGTCCTCGGTCTTCTGGGATTGCTACCTGTTACTCATTTTCCTCTCTCCAAAGTTCCTCATTCGCTTACTTTCTAAATGATTTAGAAGTTGCCTACTCCGCAGCACGGCTTGGAATGCAAGTATCGCCCCACGCCAGCTATTGAGATGTGTGGATTAGTGATTCATCGGGGAAGTATTTATATTAAAGTGTTCCAACACTTGTCTGTCTTAGTACAGACCTTGATTAAAAGTATCATAGTACATACATACATTTTTTGCCATATGACACTGCAATGACATGTAGAATTGCAGAATCTATATTCTGTATTTTCATAGAAATATGAGTTACCCTGTGCCATATCCTACTGAATTTACAATTAAGGCTACTATTCACAAAGTTTGTAAGTCATGAGAATTTAAGAGGTGAATGAAAATATTCATTACAACATGCCTGGTCATCTGTATAAAATTACAAATGAAATCACTAAAGGACTGCAGTTAAGAAACAGGCGTAGGTGATACAGAGATGTGCATACTTTCTTAATGTAAGTAGAAGCCCCTTCTAGGGAAGGAGAACACAGTGAGTCACAGGGAGATGACTGTGACTAAGTGTAAAGCAGGACCTTCTCTTGCTGAGTAGGATTCCCAGTCCTGCAGACTCTTGTCCAAGTTCACAATGCACAGATCTTTCCACTGATACTGCAGAAGTGTTTGAGCTTTGAAGAAACTCTTCAAATCCCAAGTCTGTTTAATTTCTGTAGCAAAGGTTCAAAAGCATTCCTAGATGTAAAAAGCATCAACCAGATTCCTAGGTCCTGTCATCTGCAGTTATTCTACTACACCACCAGCTGTGTGCAATGACCAACACACACACCAGTCGAGAAGAGTAGTTTGCAAGATAACAATTCCTCTGAATCAATAAGATTTTCAGGTCATATGATACAGTTTGTACCTTCTTCAAATCCTAATTTATATATTTAGCTAAACAGTAACATCCAGAAGAACAGGAAACAGATCATAGAATACGCTGAGTTGGAAGGGACCCGTCAGAATCATCAAGTCCAGCTGCTGTCCCTGTGCAGGACTCCTCAAGGATAACACCATGTGCCCAAGAGCATTGTCAAAAGGCTTCTTGAACTCTGTCAGGCTTGGTGCTGTGCCCACTTCCCTCGGGACCCTGTTCCAGTGCCCAATCACCCTCTGGGTAAAAAACCATTTCCTGATATCCAACCTAAACCTCTCCTGTCTCAGCTTCAGGCCATTCCCTTGGGTTCTGTCACTGGTCACGAGAGTGAAAACATCAGTACTTGACCCTTCACTTCTCCTCACGAGCAAGTTGTAGACTGATGAGGTGTCTCCTCAGTCTCCTCTTTTCAAGACCAAACAGACCAAGTTACCTCAGCTGACCCTTCTATGCCTTCCTCTCCATACCCTTCACCATCTTTGTGGCCCTCCTTTGGACACTCTCTAATAGCTTAAAATCTTTTTTATATTGTGGCACCCCAAACTGCCCCCAAGACTTGAGGTGAGGCTGCCCCAGTGCAGAGCAGAGCAGGACAATCCCCTCCCTTGCCCGTCTGGCCATGCTGGGCCTGACACCCCTCAGGACACATTTGGCCTTCCTGGCTGCCAGGCCACTGCTGGCTCATGAGTTCAACTTGCCATGGACCAGGACCCCCAGGTCCCTTTCCTGTGGCACTGCTTGCCAGCCTCTCGTTCCCCACTCTGTCTGTACATCCAGAGCTGCCCCATCCCAGGTGCAGAATCTGGCACCTGCCCTTGTTAAACTTCATATGGCTGCAGATTGCCCAGCCCTCTGTTTTGTTGAGGTCTCTCTGCAGGGCCTCTCTGCCCTTGAGGGATTCAACAGCTCCTCCCTGTTCATGAAGGGAATGAACTCGAGTAGTCCTTGAGTGTCTTCAGCAAACTTGGTATTCCCTCAAGTCCTGCATGCAGGGTGTTAATGAAGATGTTGAAGAGCACAGGGCTGAGGATGGAGCCCTGTGGAACCCCACTAGTGACAGACAGCAGCCTGATGTGACCCCATCCACTATAACTTTTTGCCCGTCCTGTGAGCCAGTTGCTTGCCCATCGTGTAGCACACTTATCAGCTGGACATCTTGTCCAGAAGGATTCTTTGAGACACAGTATCAAAAGCTTTGATGAAGTCCAAAAAGGTTACATTTCCTGGCTTCCCTTGATGGATCACTCTATTTGCAAAGCCCTTGAAGACTTGGTAAATGTAGAAAGGTAAATCAACCTAACCCACGATTGCTTGCTGCTTCATATTTCAGGGTAGGACAAGGAATAGCCTGCCAAAAGGAGAGTCTGGCTCCCTCTCTTTCTCTTTTTTTCTTTTTTTTTCTTCCTCCCACATTCATAATGTAGTATCCAAAGTCCATGAGCACCATCCAGTGGCTGCAGCTAGTTGGAGTATTGTGCCTCAATGGTGATCTTGAGGGTCTCACTGATGGGTAAATAGATTCTGTAACTCTTTGCAGCCTTCAAATGTCCTTATACTTTCATTTTTATTCACTTGTTTACATCAGAATTGAAATTAATATTTTAAGATTATGCGAAGTGTGTGCTTTCAAGGGTAACTCGGCTGATTTTATTATTATCAGTATATTTTTCTCATTTACAATGCTATTTTAGCACTATTTGACCACTTTTAGAGCTAATTATGCTTATTAGCATTGAGTTTACTCAGCTGTCTCTGGAAGGCACCATAGATCTCCAGGCATAATTCCAAGGGAGAACTATTGTTTTTCACAAGTTCAAGGTAAAAATTAAAAAGTAAGGTTCCTTGGAAGAGTTTGTATAACGTGCACATCTGGAAATAGAGTAAGATCAAAACAGCCTTATTATTAATATACAAATGATTTACCAATGTTTCCTTCTTGTCTTCCATTAAAACAAACAAACACAAACAAACAAACAAACAAAAAGCCTTTGATCTTTAAGAATTAATTTATTGATTGTAAATTTGTCCCATTAATTTACCTTCCATTATTTTGAATTGGCCAAGCCTCAGCGATTCCAAAAGAACAAATGCCAGCCACCACATCTTAAAATTATTCACATCAGCAAGATATGAACCATCTTTTGTTTGGCTAGTGTAGATTCCACAAAATTTCTTTCAATAGGATTAGATGGCAATGATATTGGAAATACAGCTGGAAACTATTCCATTAATCCATCACAAGAACAGAATTAGTGCAGGCTCACGACCCCAGAGTGAGATGGCTTAATATCTAAGGGTATGATTCAACCAAGTAATGGACCACCAGCAGCAATACTTGTGCAAACCGAACAGAAACTAAAATGATGGAAGCTTTTGTTGGCTGTGGAGCAGAATTGCATTGTAATTATCAAACATTTACTTTTTCTTTTCATATCTTCTGATTTTCAAGATAAATTTAGAATATTTCTCTGACTTTTTTTCTATACTAATGAATGCAATATATACCATTTTTCACAAGATTTTGGATATGAGAATATAAAGTTTGATAGGAGAATCTTAAAAATATCAAATATGCCATATTTTCAAATGGCAAATAATTAAAAACTAATCAAGTCTTGTATTCTTTTATTAAAAATATTCATGTATTCTTTTATTAAAATGATGTTTTTTAAAGCTGACTAGACTTTTTAACTCCTAAACTATCTTATAAAGAAATGTATAGTTTTAAAAGACCTTTCTCCTCCAGCATCCAACTCCAGCATTCAGCTCCAGTCACATTTGAAGATTTTGACTATGGAACATCTATTTGAATGACTCAAACTAGTCCCTAGGGCTAACAGTATTTCATAGATTTTTCTTTTTTTGCTGTTAAAAGAACTACATAACACAAAGACAGAGATAATACTTGAGGTGAAGCATAACTGACTTTTGCTTTACATTTTGTTAGATGTCATGAAACATACAATACTCTTTGGAAAGTGGTTTGCCAAGATCAGTCTGTCAACACTTACAGTAATTAGGTGGTCTATGAAGTCTTGAACTGAGAAAGCAGAGGACTTAGGACTGTATTTTGCCCCAATTTAAAATAAAGAAAAAATATTTTAATTGTGATGCACCTTCTCTAACATATTAGCCATGCATGCTTACTTTTAAATTTTTCTCTTCATTAGTTAATTTCACAGTTATTTTGTGATATGAATATACAGTGAAACGGTTTCTGCAAAGGGTAGTCATTTTTTGTGAAGTACTTTTTGCTAGAGGCTTTCTTTGTGCTACAACTATTTCTCTGATATCAACCTCAAAATTGTGGTTTTTACATCTCTATTTTTAGGCTGGAACTGTCAAAGCAGTCCAGCTTTGCTTCATTATTTGTTGATATGTCTGATGAGTCATTTTCATTTTCTTGATACTTCTTGGGCTTCAGTGCTGTCATCACTTCAGTGATCTGTTAGGTTTATTTGTCTGAAGTTTATTACACATAAGGAGGTAAGTGAAAGGGTTGCATAAGAAACCCTATTGATGCCATGGCCATCGAAGTGTAACTTCATGTTTAAAGTTGGTCCTGCTCCTCCAGACATGCAGGAAAAAGAGCAACACTGGCTAAAAGAATCATAGGGAAATGGAAAAAAAAAAACCCCAAATATTATTCAGTCATGTATTTTTGTGTTCTCAGTGTGAGGGTTCCAGAAGGTAATGGCAAGGATAACAAGGTTAGTGTTTCATAAAGGTGGCTTTTCATTCTTCAGTCAAATTAAATCTCTTTATATTTGTGAGGTGAGATTATCTATCCTGTGTTTATACTTCCAACATCTCATCCAGTTTCTGAGCCCTTTTCTGTACAGTGATGAGGAGCAAATATAGCTGCATGAGCCTGGCAACATGGTCAGGATCTACTTTCCTCCTTTGCCTCTGACAAGTGCAGCTTATCCAGATCCATTTAGGGAGGGAATTCAGCCCCCTTGTTAAAGTCTGTCAGCTGTAGGAAGGGTGAGTTCAGCTTGCTGAGAAACTGAGGGTGCTAATTCCTGCACCAAACAGCCTCCCCACAGCTGCACCAGAGCAGTGATGTTATCCTCTCTGACATGCACATGTGCTCACAGGGCAGGAGCCCCTCTTACCTCAGTGGACAGTGTGCTCAGTGTGTGCTCTTTCTCCCTCAGGCTGAAAGGAGAAGGAGGAGTTTCTTGGTCTCTTGCTGGGCAATGTTCTAGACCCAGCAGTATTACACAGGATCACAGAATCTTTGGAAGCCACCTCTGGATAACATCTAGTCCAACCCCAATCTGTTCAAGAAGGGTCAACTAGAGAAGGCTGACCAGGGCTATGCAAATTCAGTTATGAGTATCTCCAAGAATGGGACTCTGTAGCCTCCCTGGGTGATCTTGCCTTGTGTTTGACCACCTTCACAATGAAGGGGGAAAAAAAACCCCACACAAACGTTCCCTTGTGTTCAGATGGAATGTAATGTGTTTCTGTTTGTTGCTTTGCCTTTCACACTGTTGCTTGCTACATTGAGAAGAGTCTGGCTCCCTCTTATTTTATTCTCATCGGGTATTTATTTATCCAAATGGATCTCCCTGAGCCTTCTCTTTAGGAAAGATGCTCCAAGCCCTTAATCATCTTCATGGTCCCTCTCTGGACTCACTCCAGTACTTAACCCAGCACCCAGATGCAGGGAATTAGCAGAGGGGAGAGATCACCTCCCTCGACCTGCTGGCAGTGTTTTTCCCTGTGCAGGCTGATGCTGTTTGCCTTCCATGCTGCAAGAGCATACTGCTGGCTCATCAGCGGCTTCGTGTTCACCACCCCAGGCCCTTTCCACCAAAATACACACCCACCAGTGTGTATTGGTGTCTGAGGTTATTCCTCCAGAAGGGTAGGAGCTGGCACTTTCTTTTGCTGAACTTCACGGCTTTCCTATTTTGCCATTTCTCCCGCCTGGTGAGGGGGCTCTGAATGGTAGCAGAACCTTCTCATGCATCAGTCACTCCTCCCAGCTTTTCTGCTAATTGCAAACTTGTTCAAGATGCACTTTCCACCACTGACCCGTAGAGTAATGAAAAGTCAAACCCATATTGGCTCCTGAGGTACATTTCTAGTGACTGAACTCCACTGGACTTCATGCTCCTGATCAGAACCCCTTGGGCCCAGAAGTTCAGCCAGTTTTCAGTTCATGTCACTGTCCAATTATCTAGTCCATGCCTCAGCAGTGTGTCCATGGGGAAGTTATGGGAGAAAGCATTACTAATGTTAGGATAAACACATTGCAGTCAAAATGCAAAATCTGTGATCACTGTGATTTGTTCCCAGGCTGCATGCTGAGACTTGATCAACCCATCTGAAAGAGAGCTGCATTCGGTGGGCAGGTTCTGGGCCAGCATAGAAGCAGGGTTTCCTGAGTAAAGAGGAAAGACCAAACTTTGTGATGTTTGGATCTACCAGCAGCTGGAAATAGGTAGGAGCAAATACAACATTAGCCTGGCAAAAGTTTTCACTGGATTAAGCTACAGCCCAGCAATTGTACAACATAACAGTGATGGAAGGATTCCCCCATTTTTTACTGAATAAGCAGAAGAGCTACAGATTCTGCTGTCTGTGCAAAAGGTAATTTTCTTTGGAATGAAATCCTGGCTGAAATGATTATTTAAACCCAGTAAGAGCTGGAAGCAATACCATGGTGGTCTCTCTAATAAATACCGTAAGTAATGAATGCAAGAGATGTATAGAACAAGAAAGAATTCCTTTCTAAATAATATCTATCTTAAGCTATTACCTGAAAGAAGCAGGGCTTCTTGTCTATCTTTGATTGAGCTTCTGCTCTGAGTTCCTACTCTGTACATCCTTGAACACTGTAATTACACACCTTAGGTCTGCCTCACTCTACTCTCAGCACTTTTCTAATACATGTTTGACATGAGGAACAAAATTTATTAATTGCTGTCCAATTATCTGTTTTTCCATCTTGTAGATTACTGAAAAACTGAATTTTTGGGTTTTCTAATTTTCAGTTTTTAGAAAAGCATGTCTGTTCATTAGACTCTAAAAAATAATTATACTTGTCTCCTAGAATATCACATGACAACACATAGCATTTTTTATGCCACTGAATAAACACCTAAAAAAAACTCTCTTTTAAGATAACACTTTGTATTGCTCAAAATTTTTATTCATGTAAACTGTCTCTTTTGTTCAGTTTTCAACAGCCTAGTTTTCTTTGCTGCTTTTGTTTTAAGAGGTTTGAAGTGCATGAGGAGATTCAGACATAGGTACTTTGCTCCCCTACACATTTTTAAGCATTACAGCTGGAATACTCAGGAATAGACTTCGTTTTCCTATATTTATTTAAGTATATGTTAAACATATAAAGTTAACTTTCCATGAATAAAATATTGAATTGACCTTAACAGAAATTTTATGAAAGAGAAATGGTCCTGGGATTTGTATTTACCAAAGAAAGAGGAAAAAAAATATTTAGAAATATTTTTGAAAAAATCATAGCCTGTATTTTAGAGTAATTTTGTACAAAATGTGAAAACCAGAGAAAACCAAAAGAAATAGTAATATTTTTATTTGCTGCAAACAGATCAATAAAATTACCCCCACTAAAATAGTCACTGAAGAAATTCTGTATGCCTTCCTTGTTTATATTTCAGGAGTATTTATATTTTCTTTGGTTTTTATTTTTTTAATAAATATCAACACTAAAAATCAGTATACTGGAAATCTCACTTTATCAGGTATGAGAATAAGAATTTACAGCTGTTTGAACCTTTTTTTTTTAGCTGTGAAACCATAACAGAGGGGGGCAGTCTTGGATAAACATCTCTTCTGTGTATCCGCAAACCTCTATCTTTTCAGCTTCTGCAGATCCAAATTCAAGTACAATGTCTGTTAAAACACAGCTCTTTGATCTACATTGTAAGAGTCAAGACATTATCAGCTGTAAAGACCTGGATTACTCCCCTTCTGTGCAGAAAGATTCCAGTCAGCCAAAGCCAACACATATGGAGCTCTTCCATGGAGGAAAAGGTGCTGCTGTGGGATGGACTGTGGTGCTGCTCTGGGTGACTGCTCAGGTCAGAGAGTGGCACCTGCACTGCCAGAGTATGTGTGACTGTGGTAGGCAGCTTTTTGTCTTGCCAAGAATTGCTGTGATGAAGAGAAGGAGGCTGTTAGGGTTCTGCATCTGTTGCAGAATTATCTCTGTGTTGCATATGCACCCAGGAAGTGCTTGGACACTTCTTACTGAACATGATTTAAGCACCTTAAATATAAAGCCAAAAATAACAGGAAATTACACAGGAGGAAAACAAGTGTATAAATTAGCTTTAAACAAAGAGCCATTAGAAACTGTGCTCCAAAGTGATTTATCTGACGACTTAAACAATTACAGTGTATTGTAACAAAGAATGAGAAAGAGGAAGAAAGGAGAGGCACTATTCTACAACCACAAAAAGCAGATAACATCTCAAAAGCTGTTGGGTTAGCCTTTTTTTTTCCCTTCACCCACTCTTAACACTCAGATACTTTATTTTATGCTCTTGTAAATCTTGCAGTATTTGGTTCTTGCCCTGAACATCACCTCACTCCATGGTCTCCACAAAATCCAGGTAAAAATAGGATATTTGGCAAGAGTCCTTCCATGACTCTACATCATTTTCTGGTATTTGTTTATTCAAATGTAGTGACTGACTTCTCATCACAGGCTTCTTGACCAAGCACCATAATCCTCATGTCATTGCTTTTTTGCTGTTTCCTTTACATTGTCACTGTTTGGACTCCATTGTAATCTTTAATGTGTTAGTGTCATCCTTCATAAATGCTAGTTTAAATGTTCTTGTAATGTTGGCATTGGCCACAATAGTGTTCTTTGTCTTAATGTTCACAGAAAGAAGTTTATCTGTGGCCTATTTAAATTAACACAGTGCTTGAGGTCAGGCAGGTTACAACAAAATATTAAAAATACGTCTTGTTTCTTACACTGTTTCTTACAGCATGATCTTCAGAGACAATAGTGGAATAGTATATGTTCTTCAGTATCTTACACAAATAAAATCTCTGTCCTGAGGTTTGCAGTCTTGGAAGAATAGTCAAAACATCTACTTTAGGCCACTGGACATTTCACAATGTTGTTGTTGGTAATAATAAAAACAGTAGTTAATCATAAATCTGTTATTGTAATTATTGTCCAGCACATGGAAAGGAGTTACTGCTGTTTGGCCCACTAACCAATCTGTCCCCTCACATACCAAGGTTTAACCTGATGGATTAGTCCTTAGAATTTGGAAACTCTGAGTGCTTTTGCACTGGGAAGTGAGTGTGTGAGTCCTTGTAGTAACAGACCATATGTTCACATTGCTTTTGCATATGCTGGTTTGTTAGAGCTAATATTAGCCTGTGTAAGAGACTGAGTATCCAGACAATTAGACAGCAGTTCAGCTACATCAAGATACATCACGATCCTCTTTCATCCTGCTAAGTTCTTTTCTCCTGACGCCAGCTGAAGGAATAACTTGTCTTCCTGTCTCCCGTATAGCAGAGGTATCTCTCCATGGGGCAGTCAGACTATTATTTGGCTGATACTACTCTTTGGAAGCTCTCCCTCTTGCCTTCCCTGTGCTCTGTCACTGTTTAGGCTGCCAGCCTGGAAAGTCTGGGAAGCTGAACAGAAGGACAATGTGGCTTTGGACAATGAGCCTTCCTCAGTAAAATAAGTCTGCATTGGACCTAAAATATGCAAACTGTAGGAGTCTACAATAGGGACTTGAATCTGTGCACTGCTAAAAGCAACTTGGTTGGGATTTGGCCATGTTCCACTACAATGAAGAGCAAAACTCACTGGTAGGGAAGTGGGAGAATAGGATCAGCTTATTTCAAAGCAAGATATAAGCACCTTTGAAATTCTGTAATCCTCAGGCTCAGCTTGCACCCAACAGCTCACCTTGAGCAGTTCTCCACCAGGTGATGCAGAACCATCCAGATGTCTGTCTATTAGCTGCTTCTGTACTGTATCTGGTATCAACTGTAAAGCATAAAGGTACATTTCCTAAAACCATGTTTCTGCACTTCTCTACAATCTTAATTTGATTTTTTTTTTTTTGCATTGTATCTGCTGATATTTTAAAAAGCTTGGTTAATTATTGCCTGCACACTAAGGAAAAAAGAAATAATTAGAAAAAAGTGAAGAACAGCTTTGTTTCTCCAGTGTACCACATTCTTACTAAGTTGTCTTTTTAAAAAAAAATCCACCATTTGCCACGTTCAGAAAGTGTTACAATCCTAAGACAAGTAAGTTCAGATTGCTATGTACATTCTGTTAAATTTCAAAAATTTTCATAATAAAACTTATAAAGTATTTCATATAAAGTTTTCTCAGCAGAGGAACACAGTAAGAGTGCAGTGCTGTGGCTTCTTTTACAAGATTAGATGAGGGCTTAGTGTGCCACACTAGCCCATTAAAACAAGTGCCTGAATGAGACTTAGTGCTTTAGTGATGCTGAATCACTACCCCGCTTATCAGTGGAACAGGTTAATTCTTTATTGGCACAAAGATCATCCAGTCTCTTTTTTTGTTGACTTTTTTTTCTAGAGTGATTTAGAAAATCATCATCATCAAATCTGTGCTTCTCGTGTTGAGTAGCATTTCTTTTTAATCTGCTGCATTTGGTGATCAAGTCCAGTTCAGATTTAAAAAATAACTTCCTAAATATGAGTTGCCTTATCTTTCTGCTGTTAAAATCAGCCTGTCAGTAAGAAGTCAGATTGTAATTTTGCTTCTCTCTTATAGTCAGGTGGCATTTTTGGAATTACTTAATGGAATTATTCCTGATTTCCAAGCAGGTAAATTAAACAGAAGCTCACCATAAATATTTACAATTGTTATTGCCATTGGCCTAACTGCATTCTCAAAGAATTTTCAACACTCTTTGTTAAATTAGCACTAATTTTCTTCACTTGCTTAGTGAGAGTGTAAGATTTATAGGTCTTTCCATACTTGATCCATGTCAGTAAAAAAATCAGAATTATTAATGGATGTAAAATTAAACATCTGAACTCTTTGTAGTTTTCAGTCTTTTTGCAAAAATGAAACCCACATTTTATAGTTGTCATAGTTCAAAAGATGTTAAACTGTCATATTTACTTACAAATTCCTACTTACGTTATTGTACTGAAAATACTGTGCAAACTGTAGCAATACTGATTATTTACACATGAAGTTATTCCTTTGGAAAAGGCTGTGGGCTTCCCGATGCTTGCTTTTAGCGTGAGGCAGGAATCTGCCGGACAAATCAAGCCCTGAACTGAACATTCTGCCGAGTGTTTTGTACTCAGACCAGCTTCCCTACAGACCACAGACTGTTTTTGTGGTTTTGCTTGGGTAAACACGGCCTTGTCTGCGCAGCGCGGGGCGGTTGTGCAAGGCGCGCTTGGCCTCCGCATCCTCCCACACGAGAGGCTCCGAGTGCCGGGGAATGGGGCCTGCTCCAGCCCTCAGCAACCTGAGAGCCTGGCTCTGAGCCTCTCGCTGGAAGAGGCTGGAAGAGGAGCTTGGAGACGAGCTCAAAGAGGGCTCTGGAGCTGAGGAGCTTGGAGAGGACAGTGGAGCTGAGGAGCTCAGAGAGGATGGTGGAGCTGATTTGCTTGGAGAGGACAGTGGAGCTGAGGAGCTTGGAAAGGGCTGTGGAGCTGAGGAGCTTGGAGAGGACAGTGGAACTGAGGAGCTTGGAAAGGGCTGTGGAGCTGAGGAGCTTGGAGAGGACAGTGGAGCTGAGGAGCTTGGAAAGGGTTGTGGAGCTGAGAAGCTCAGAGAGGATGGTGGAGCCGATTTGCTCGGAGAGGACAGTGGAGCTGAGGAGCTTGGAGAGGACAGTGGAGCTGAGGAGCTTGGAAAGTGCTGTGGAGCTGAGGAGCTTGGAGAGGACACTGGAGCTGAGGAGCTTGGAAAGGGCTGTGGAGCTGAGGAGCTCAGAGAGGATGGAGCTGAGGAGCCCACAGGTTGGTCACACATGATGGTACCTGGCACACTGGTGACAAGAGTCTGCCAAAATTGAAATACAAGGTTGCGAATAACAAACTTATGGTTACAGAAGATTCAAAATACATAAAGGGAAATATTTTTCCACAGCCATGGAGCCTGTGGGTTGCAGTTAATACAGGGAACTGATGTATTTTGAATTAGGGGTGTTTGCCTTGCTTGCTCTCTGGACAGCTGTCCTGCAGGCTGAAAACTGGCCAAAGTCAGTCAAAGAGACTGACTTTCAGCTCTGCTCCTCCACAAGCTTTCTTGATGGCCTTATGCATCCAGGACATCCACATGGATTTTACTTCCTGTACATTGGAACTAGGAGGTCATCTGGTAACACTTGGAGAAAGGTGGATGTGAGAGAGGGGGACCCTGAGAATGGCCTGTAAAACCATGCAGGACATGAACATAACGAATATGAAGAGGTACAAGCCAGTAATAATGCTACAATCACAACACATTTGGTAACTAGGGGTGAAATCTTCAATGCTGATGGCCCTCTAAACATCTCTGTGGGTTAACAGGGGTTTTTAATATTTTTTTTTATGTCAGCACCTAAATTTTCTACAAATTTCACTTTGAATTCCTCACTTGTGTTTGGAAACTGCCTGTGTCCCCTTGTGCAGAAGTTCCCCTTGTACCAAAGCCTGAGATGTCAAACACCTAGATGTGGCTGACTGTGGTGCAAGGGACACAGTAGGGAGAACCATCACTGAAGTGTAGAGTGGTATACAAATACCTCAAGACACCCAAGAGCTACAATACCTGTCATTTATTGCAAGCAGTGCAATACAACTTGGGTTTATATGGAAATACTCAGCTGCTGCTGCATCTGCTCTCCTCTGCTGAGTCTCCTTATGATCTTGTTTCTCTAATGGGAGCAGGTGCTGCCTTGCTGTGTTTCCTTAGGTGGAAGCAGTACTTTTCAGGACAACTTAAAAACAGTAACACCCAAAAAGCAGAAGAAGCAGTTGAAACATGAAGAAAGTAGTTATATATGAGCATTTACATATACAGATTACAGTTCAGCTGACAAATGGCTCTGGTCCCCTTGACTGGCAATAGACAATGAAGAAACAAAGTGATCTTTGGGTGAGAGGCCACTTTGCACCTTGACTAAAAGTAGAAGAGGAAAGGAAAAGTTGGCACATTTCTTGAGACATTTAACAACAGCACATCATCACAGTCAGTTCTGCATGATATAAGTCTGCAGCAGCTTCTCTGAGAATTGGCTGGACAGCCAGGCTGTTCTTTTCCATCAACAGTGCAAATTGAATATACAGCTGGGTAACTCCAAAAAAATTACCAGCAATGAGACAATTGAATTAGCTGATGTTAAGTGGTGATTATTGGGGATGTCATTCCATTGTTCACACATAGGTGTTTAACACATTTTGAAGTATCCTACAATATTTAAGATGTCCTCTGGGATTTAATCTCTAGATTTGATTTTGAGGGGTCATAAACTTCCCTGAAGGTGCTCTCTGCTACAGAAGACGGTCTCAAATACCCTAAAAGCATCTTTGATGGCACTTGACATTTTTGTGTATGCAACAGAACCAAGCCCCTGGTTTCTGAGTTCAAATTCCAATTAGGTAAGTAGAAGTAGATGCCATCACCCTGCTGTGATATTTTTTCAGACTGTCTGCAGTGCTGGGAAAAGAGCACTGCATTAACTCATGTGCCAAAGGTCATCTTTGCAATCACAAGCCCATTGTTAGGAGTTAATCATGATAACTACTGGAAAATGGTATCATCAAAGAGCCTTTAAAATGTGGACAATTTGATCCTAATCGTGAATAAAATCCTGTATTACACGACTTCCTGGAGCTCTGCACATTAAGACAGTATTGTCTGTTTTTTGAGAAAGCAGCAGTAATCAGCAAGAGTTAAGGTAAATGTTTTTTGTGCCTTCATCTTCCAAATGACAGTTTCTGAACCAGAATAAAGCTTTTCTTTCACTAGCTATAGGAGAAGAGGTCTAGGGGATTTATATTCAAATGGAATACTGATGCTACTATAAGGAATGTGAATCAAAAACCCACAGAAAAGAATCTCTTAGGAGACTGAACAATAATACAATCATGTATAGCGAGAAATGAAACAAAAGTGTAACACACAGTAGCACACTTTTTATCATGAAAATCAAGCATTACAAGGGTAACTCAGCACCCTTTTGTAAATGCATCTTTTAAGCATTTAAAAATTATTTGCCTGATGGAGTGTAATAGAAAATGAAATATTGAATATTTTAATATTCAACAGGATCTTGTTTATTCTGGCAAAACAGACAAAGCACACACACTTCCCAGCTGCAGTAACAAACAAAAGGGTGCATAAAGTTATCTTCAAAAAGCAGTTGAGATTAAAATGCTTATAAAACAAAACAGACACTGGGAAAATGTAACATTAAGATCTTAAATACCTTCATGTTTTTTCCTTCCCAAGTTAATCCATAAAAGCTAGGACATTCCATCCACAATTTTTAAATGAGTTTTCAGAAAATCTTATCGTGTTGCTAGAAATATTTTGCAGGCAAAGCAAGGCTGTTAGGGCACTTTGAGAATAGAAATTACATGGATTCCTGATCCTGCAAACTACTAAGCACTTTTTCTGAGTGTAATCACTTAATATTTCCCAGGCTTTGCTCAACATCACGCTTAATTAAACTTTTGCTAATAAATATGAAGAGCTCAGTTTAGCCCCATTGCTGGGCTCCATTGACAAAGCAGTTGTTCAGCCAAGCCTGGATGTGTATTTATTTTTAGTTGATACATGCATTGTTTGCATTCTATTTTATAAATGAAAGAGATGAAAAAAGTTTATATTACTTCATAATGTAAATGAAAATTGTTTTATTAAAGGATATGTTTTGTTTGGGTAGTTATATTTGGTTTGTTGTATTTGAAACTGAGATATTTCCTAAACAAACATACCTTTAATATATTCGTGTGTACTGTATTTTATGACTAAACGTTCATAAATGCAAAAGCATTAATTACAACTTTGTTCTTATTGAAAAGGCAGGGTTAAGAACATAAATTGTAAACTCAGCCATAAAACTACAATATTTTTTCTCTCTGTAATGCTGTCAAGAAACTGAATAGGATGTTATGGGACTAACCAGAACCAATTTTCGAACTAGAAGAAGAAAGTAGGAAAAAATGTTAACTCTGTGTCAAAAGTAGTAGAAGAATAGGAAACAAAATTAAATATATCCATAAATCATTGGTACAGGCAAAACAGTCTGGTGCATGTGGCCTGTCCTTTTGACCGGTGTTCCCCATCATAGCCTGCTTGGGTGCATGCAGCAGCAATGGGAGCATTTCCCTGGAGATGAGTTCAGCTGCTCAGGCATGATGAAGATGACTATTTGAAGTGGTGATTATATCACCAGCTGTCTAGGTACCATAATCCAGACAGCATTCTGCAGATGTCTCCAGGCAGAAGCACCTTAGGAACAGAAGCAAGAGGTTGCATGTAAAAAGAGTTTTCCTCCACAAATCACCTGCAAATTCTGGAAAGAAATTATTATTTGACAAGGCCATACAAAAGCCAGTAGGAGACTGTTGTACTCTAAGTTCAAGGAGAGCTGTGGTGACATAGGATGGAAAACCTACAGGTGTATGGCAGCATTTTTGTGTAAGATGCATGACAATGTTTCAGTGCAGCATCTGCTTCAAACCCCTGCTCTTAAAGCTAAACATTGCATTTTAAGCGTGGGCTTATGAAACCTGAGTTTCAACAGTACTGGAAATTCACAGCTCCCATGGCCCATATGAGAATGGATACCTAAATGCAAAACAACAGTTTCCTAAAGACATTCAGTTTGACAGTTATAGCTATTGCCTTCTGAATATTTCAGAATTTTCCTGAGGAATTCCAAGAACAAGCGCTAAGTAGCTACACATGAAACACTGCCTTTATAGTATAAATTAATTGTATCACTGATTCCTGTGACATCATTTCACATTCTTACATTCTCTCTTGCATTAGTGGCTCCTTTTAAAAATTATGGTATAAATATTTATTGATGTACAACTTTGTAGAGAAATCTAAGGGTTTAAAATTACTCAGCCTCTCTGGTACATTAATGATATTTTTATCTGCACTGTGAGTACACAAAGGGAATTACTGAACTGGCAGGTACTACTTCTGCTTTTATAAATAACACATGTAAGTGAAAAATATAAGACACATCACTCACCAGATAAAGATAAATTTTTAAAGGGTGATTCATGAAAACCTTTAGTGACAATTTCATTGTAAAAGGTTAGAAGTTCTCTCACTTTGTTTGAAGAGTGGTGTAATCTAATTGTACTTATACATGTGACATACACATACTTTTTCACTTACACAAGTCATCTAATTCCAATGAAACACTGGTAAGAAAATTCTCATAATGGCAACAACTGATTTCTCAGTCTGTCTTGCATTAGGCAGACACTTTTGCAAAACATATTGCTTCCGTTTCTCCTGTCTCTAAAATTAGAATAGTACTTATCTAGAAAAATTAACATTAAAAATTACTGTTTAATTCCCAGTATGAGCTGAAATTACTAGAACTTTATCCCACAATTTGATCATTCTCCATCCATAAACAAAAGGAAACCTCCATGCATCATAGCTGCCAGCACAGAAGAAGAAAGAAGTCAGTGGATTCTTCTTCCTAATCCTCAGACTATTCTCTTTGTTTATGTCCATGCAAGTACATCGAGTCAGTACAGAGACTGTCTCTGGTCCTAAGGCCAAGAGACACAACAAAGCAACCCTGTGCCCAAATTCAGATCTCATGTTTTTCTCTAAAGTACACTGGGGCAATTTTCTCAGAGATCCAGACAACGCTAAGGGAACAAGCTAACCATTAAACCAGTAACACTGGCACAGCCTTTGACACATCCCTAGCACTCTGTATATTAGTGAGGATATAAACAGAAAATGAAGAAAAATGCTTTGAGAAACAGTCCTATTTCATGACCTTTTCCTTCCAAATGTCTTCCTGAATGTAATCTCATAGAAGGTACAGCAGGCCACACCCACTGGTATTTCAGATGCTGCTATGACACCACTTTTTAATTCTGAAAGTTTTATTTTCAGCTTCTATGCAAAGCTAAAGTGCAGACAATTAAGTTCTTATATACCTGAAATAGATTATTGCATCATGTGACTGAAAAGCCTTCCATAGGACTAGCTGTGGAACCAGTTGTATTCCATACTATACATATGGTATTTGATCTTGAAAAATATAATGAAAATAATGTATCTTGTAGGAAAGGCAAGAGAAAAAAAAGATATGAGAAATATTGCACTGATTTAATGCTCCAATTAGCTTAACTGCTACTTGAATTTAATTAAATATTACATTGCTTGAAGATGTTCATAAACGATTTGCAAATGTACATGTACAGAGGAATGGCACTAATTTGAGTTATTAAGGCTTAAAGATTTATTAGAGGATCTCACAAGACCTATAGCAACCAAAGCTGTGATCACACAAGACAGTCTTACAAAAATGCCTGTCTTTTTAATGAAGATATTACTTTTGATGCCAGGGTTTGTTTTTTAATTTCTGGTTTCTTGCTTCATTCCACACTGTGATATTCATGCATCTCTTGAAATGCCTCACTTCTGTGAACAATCTTACATTTCCCCTGGCACTTTGCAGGAAGCAAGGTGCTCTGTTATGTTCACAATTCTGTGCCCTCTGAAGTACGTGAGAGTTTGACACCGACTCCTGTGGGATGTCTCAGAGCATGTGCAGCACTCTGTGCAGACAAATTGCACTTCAATTGGAAATGATACATTTCATAGCTCAGTTGTTGACTTTGCATCCTTTTTTCCAAAATACAAAATTTCATTGCAGACACAATTTGAATACCTTTGTCACATTGAAGAGGGAATGAATTAATTAAACCCCAGATTGTCAGTCAAGTTGAGAGCACAATATGGAAATCCCTGTAAAACAGAAGGCAAGTAGCAGTGCTCAAATTGTGATAGAGACTAATGTATCTTGTGAATCAAGATGCCATCTCCAATCTGTAACATAATGAAATGCACAGATTTCTCCCTGCCCCCATTCCCACTCTTTTTGCTCCAGTCTGAAGTGCACTCTGTAATGCATTATTAAGCCAAATTCTGACCCAGTTTCTTAATTATCTGTAAGCTA
The DNA here is from genome assembly GCA_013398175.1 of Climacteris rufus. Taxonomy (NCBI): domain Eukaryota; kingdom Metazoa; phylum Chordata; class Aves; order Passeriformes; family Climacteridae; genus Climacteris; species Climacteris rufus. The sequence goes on from VZRZ01007703.1 coordinate 1,283,965, forward strand.
CAGAGAACCTGTAGCAGAATATTAACTAAGGCAAGAGATGTAATACAGAAGAATCCATGATGACATTAGAGAGAATCATTAGCATTTTGCTAAGAAAATCCTTGACATTTTAATATTTAACTTAGCCTAACATGCAGAATTTATATTTTAAAGGGGTCCAAGCCACCAAAACAACAAAGGCGAAAAAGAAAAAGAAAAAGAAAAAGAAAAAGAAAAAGAAAAAGAAAAAGAAAAAGAAAAAGAAAAAGAAAAAGAAAAAGAAAAAGAAAAAGAAAAAGAAAAAGAAAAAGAAAAAGAAAAAGAAAAAGAAAAAGAAAAAGAAAAAGAAAAAGAGAAAGAGAAAGAAAAAGAAAAAGAAAAAGAAAAAGAAAAAGAAAAAGAAAAAGAGAAAAAGAAAAAGAAAGGAAATAATAATAGAAATAGAAGTTAAATAGAAGTATTTGCAGAAGCATTCCTGGATTCACAAGCTCAAAACACTTACAGCACACTGAAACATTTCTGGAACAACAATATTGTTTCCAACTGTTTTGTAATAACCATGGACAGTTATTACAATCCCATACAACATTATGTGCCCAAATATTTATTTTAGATGAACTGTAAAATGTAACCTGCTATGGGTTATACATGTGTACCAAAATTTTGGGGTGTACAATCAGGATTAAGAACTGTCATAGCAGACGGCAGTCTGAACAAAACCTCCAAACACTCTTGTGCCTGGTTAGTATTGAGTTAGCAGCTGCAGTTTTATACCTCCCTGCACTGCTGCATATTAGTGGAATAGGAGAAGTTTTCTTGGTGAAAATACAACCACAGATACACAAAACCAGAAACAAAGAACAAGGACTTCTTCCTACGAAGCTGCAGGCATATGTGATTTTGAAGACTTGCTGTGTGTTTGAGTGAGTGAAAAACATACTGAAAGAGCAATTTATTTAGTGAGAACAATTTTTAATATAAAACATATTTCAAAATTATTTGAGGAAAAAATACTTTGCCCAACCCATAACGGAACGATTTGTGGTATGTGCATATAGAAAGTCAAGCTTTAATTGTAGAATTTAGGCAGCAGAGAAAGTCTGCAAAATATATTCATAATTTTGTGGAGCAGAATGTATTTGTTCAGGTCAAAGATCAAAGAAAACCCATGCAGTCCCCTTATCATTGAGTTGAGGAGTCACCTAACTGCAGAATATGGAATTTTTATATATGTTTTCCAAAAATACTTGTTTCTTGAATTCATGAATGAAGAAATCCTACTGCTTGAAAAAGAGTAAGAGTCAGTTAATTACAACGTTTTATTTGCAATAGTGTCAAATGCAGCTCATGTGGGAAGTTGGTTCTTTGCAAAACATCAGATGACTGGAAAGTGCTAATAAGGTTGATGTACATTCAAGTACACTGCTTCAATTTGAAGTGTACTTTCATTACTGGAGCATCTTGATGTATCATTCTTAATGCTAACATTGTGAATTTCTCACTGCAACCTGCCAAATATTCTTCTTCTAATAATTAAGGTGTCCAAAATTTCTCCAAAGTGATGAATAGCAAGGCTGAGGCATCTTTCCTTTACAGATATGGATAAAACCTCAAAATCAGTATTTTGTACTCAAGCACCTAAACCAGTGCACAGGCATTGAAACCAAAAGAGCAGTTTTCAAAGGCAGATTTTGTAAAAGTACCACACGTTTTTCCATTTTCTTTCTAGACTAACCCATGCATTCAGTCAGGCCCAAACATTCACACCAGACTATCCTCTACAGAGCACAGACACCTTTTTTCATGCATTTGCAGTTCATTTGTGTTTGACTGTCATCAAGCCAGGATTTAGTCAGCTGTCCCTTGGCCCAAGGAGAGAGCAACTGCAGCTGCACATGCTCCAGGGACAAAGCTGGACACCAGGACAATGTTTACCAATGTCAATATGTCATGCAAACCATCTGTGACATCCTGACCCCACAGGGCTTGTCTCTTTCACCTCCTGAAGTGCTTTGATCCAGTGGTGGACTGTGAGGAAATATGCACAGCCTCTTAGGTTGGAACCATTCTGATCGAGGCAGCCATGGCTGGACAGACCACCTAAAGGCCTTAATCTTGTCTCTGCCAGGCAAAGAGAAGTCTGTAGTGAAAATATGCTGGTATCTATTGTTCACATCTTAACATAATCACCAGTGCTATTATTGTTACATGAAAGAGAGCCCCCTCCCCTAAAAGCAAAATCATCTGTTTAGACACAGCAACACTCCACTGCCTTGTGTCATGCCACTCCATGGTTGTTGCTATTTCTCTCACAAAAATGTCCAGTAAGAGGGTTTTTTGCCTTCTCAGGCCTCCATTTCTTCCATCACTTCCATCACAATTGTTCGAGGGCCGGTCAGGATGAGGTTGCTCACTGTCCTGTAATCCACATGGAGAACATTGAGGCCATTGACAGACACGACAAACTGGCAAACCTGAGGAGAAAGCAAACAGCAAAATAAGTTATGCATTAGACTTTTTTTTTTTTTAGGTTTATTACAGATACATTATCAACTCCTAGGTAGGTAAAACGTCCAGAACTCTTCACACCACCTCATTTGGTACTCTTAAAACCCCCACATTTCTTAGAATTAATCTGGCAAGTTAATTTTCCATAATTTTTTTTGAAATATCACTTCAACTTTAAAATCAGTGGAATTCAGCTTTCAAATCTTTGGAATTCTGAGGTCCTACACCAATCATTTTTTCTTGTAACAATGGTATTTTTCCTTACATCAGTGATATTTTATGGTATCAATGGTGTTTTGCAAACAATATGGGACATCCAGCTCTGAGGTCCCCAGGAGAGGAAGGACATCAGCTGTTGGAGCAAGTCCAAAGAAGGCCACGAAGATGATTAGAAGGATGGAGCACTTGTCCTATAAGGAACATCTAAAAGAATTAGGTTTGTTCAGCCTGGAAAATAGGAGATTTGTGGGTGACCTTATTGTGGCCTTCCAGTACTTAGAAGAAGCCTACAAGAAAGATGGAGAGGGACTATTTTCACAAGGATTTGGAGTGACAGGTGAAGAGGGAAAGGCTTAAACTAGAAGAGAATTGGTTTAGATTAGACATTAGGAAGAAATTCTTTACTATGAGTGTGGTGAGGCACTGG
>VZRZ01007703.1:1287264-1297915 GCA_013398175.1 Climacteris rufus
CCTGGAGCTGGCAGACCCGCAGGGGAGGCCCCTGCCCCCCTCTGCCGAGGCAGCTGCTGAATCCCCGCCCCAGGCGGCCGCCTGAAGCCGCGGGGCTGCTCCCTGCTCGGTGAGGAGGCGGTCCCTGCCCGAGAAGGCGGCCTCCCCTTGTTCCGCTGTGTACGAACAGCCGCGGGACTGGCAAATACCCCTGTCAGCCATTCCAATCCTCCACAGCCATTGCTCACTCCTGACTGCCTTCTCCTCCCTTTCCTGATAAAACAGCCTGCAGCAGCCGGCTGTCCCTTGTCTTTGTCTGCTCCTGCCTGCAACTCCAGTATTAAAATCAGCTGGACCTAAGCAGAAAAGAACCCTTCCTCATCTCTTTACTTCTGGTGCCTTAATTAAACCACGTGCATGAATTTTGCTAACACCAGCACGGAAGAAGAAGGCAGCTGTGACTCCAATGGAGACTGGCAGAGGCTGGGATCGCTTCTCTCAGGTCATGTGACTGCTGCCGAAGGCTTCCAGTAACCCACGCTTTCTACCCGCGGCGTATGATTCTATGAAGACAGCTCTGGCTATTGCAGTCTGTTGCCTTCACTTGTCTTAAACACTTTCTTAGAAATTATTTTGGTCAGCTCTTGGTAATCATAGTAAAAATATGCATCATGTTTTCAGGCTCAGGGCAAGGTCTGGATGATGACCTCACTAGATTCAGTGCCAAAACCTTCACTGGCATAACATGAACCCAACAGACCCAAATTTTAAGAAATAATATCACGGAAGATGAAGTCAGTACTAGGACAGATTCAAATGTCACTGCCATGTGACTGGTTTTAGTTTCCTTCAGCAAGTATGGCTTATTAACTAATTAATTTCAAATATGCTAGTGTTTTGTTTGTAAAAGCTCTAACAAATTCCTTCCAATATTGGAAGTTTTGTATGATCATAGGCCATTTTCATGCAAAAAAGTGTTGACAGAAATATCCTGACCAACACCACTGTGTATCTTAAAAATTTAACCAGAGAAAAATCACATCAACATTGTAAAAAAAAAGGGCAGGAAAAGAAAGATAACACTGACTCCTAAAGACATTAAGTCTTCTCTGTATCTAATCATTACATTACAGTGTTTGGTAAAAAGGTCACAAAATGTGTGTAGTGTCTAGATCTGTGTTTTTAATAATAAAAATATGGAGCCTAAGGGAATAATAATATAATCCTGATGTTTCAGTGGAAACAATACATTCACTAGAAGGTTATCTTACCCATAAGTCACCTTGAATCTGTAAGACAGAGGCTATCAAACAACTATCACCAGAAATTTTCATGGTTTATTTTAGATAATGGGTCGAGGTCAATTTTACAAAGTTCAACAATGCCAAATGCCGGGTCCTTGGGTCACAACTTGGGTCACCTAGGTGCACTTGGGTCACAACAACCCCATGCAGTGCTACAGACTGGGGACAGAATTGCTGGAAAGTTGCCCTGGGTAAAGGAGCTGGGGGTGCTGGTCAGTAGCAACTGAACATGAGCCAGTGTGTGCCCAGGTGGCCAAGAAGGCCAATGGTGTCCTGGCCTGTATCAGAAACAGTGTGGCCAGCACAGCCAGGGCAGTGATTGTCCCCCTGTACTGGGCACTGGTGAGGCCACACCTCAAATCCTGTGCCCAGTTCTGGGCCCCTCACTACAGTGAAAGACATTGAGGGGCTGGAGCATGTCCAGAGAAGCCAATGGAGGTGGGGAAGGGTCTGCAGCACAAGTCTGATGAGGAGCAGCTGAGGGAGCTGGGGGTGTTTAGCCTGGAGAAAAGGAGGCTCAAGGGAGATCTTACCACTCTCTACAAGTCCCTGAGAGGAGGCTGTAGCCAGGTGGGGGTCAGTCTCTTCTCTCAGGTAACAAGGGATAGGACAAAAGGAAACAGCCTCAAGTTGCACCAGAGCAGGGTTACTGCCATGGTCCAGTTGACGTGGTGGTGTTCAGTCATAGGCTGGACTTGATGATCTCAGAGGTCTTTTCCAACCTACTGGATTCTGTGATATGAAAATAAATTTCTTCACTGAATGGGCGGTCAGACATTGGAACTGGCTGCCCAGGGAAATGATAGAAACACCATCCCTACAACTGTTAAAAACACCTGCATGGATGAGGCACTTGGGAGAATGGTTTGGTGGTGAACAGTGTCAGGTTAATGGTTGGACTTGATGCTATTACACCAAGCAGTCCTTTCCAGCACTAACAATTCTATGAGTCTATTATTTGTCACTATTCCTATTTAGGCAGAAACACGAGACAGAGATGGATGCAGGAGAGGTGGAAGCAGCTCTGGTGTCCTCCAATGCTAGTTCTGTAGCAGATTTTCTCATGTGCTAAGTCATTTAACTTTTGTGTGTCAGCTAACTTCCCGCTCAAGTAAAACATCTGGTGAAACTCAATTCATTTTTGTGCAAAATGGACAGAATGTAGCTATCAATTTAAGAAAAATTATAGAGGAAGCAAAGCCAATCTGAAAATGTAACATTTCATTACAAATGTCACTGATGACTTTAATCTCTGTTCCTTAGAGCCTCTGCACAGAAGAGTGGCAGCAGCAGCCCCTAAAGGGAGGGTAGACTCTTGTACCTTACCCCTCACCCTTAGAACTCCTCTTCAAGGCTGAAGATCTGGAAGCCAGCCTTACCAGTACCCTAATTGATCACCAAATGTGGCAATCAGCAATGCCACTGAGCCAACTTGCATGGCAGTAATCTTTCCTACATATAAATATTTCAGCTGCAAGCAGCATTGGGAAAATGGTTCCGTTTTTGCATGCAGACAAAACCTTCCAAATTTTAATGATTTTTGTTGAAAAGGTAACTTGTCATCTTCTGCAGTGTGCCTCAATTAGTATTTAACTGGCACATCAATTTAGTTTAAAATTCAGATTACTGCAGTATCTGTAGGTCTCAACTTCCAGTGGTATTTCCTAATGCTTTCTATAGCTTTCCAAGATTGTATCAAGTTTTACTGAATTATAGCTCTGGCTATAATAGAATAGTATTTGGGTTGATTTAAAACAGACCCGCAGAAACAACATTGTCTCTTCTGGCTTAATGCAATTTTTGGAAGTTGAATGGCTGATGTTTCTTTTACTGTTGCATATTCTCAGACTTTTTGAGTTCCTGGAATCTCACTGCACGGGACTCGTATTTGGCCAGGGACAGGCATGCAAGTGTGCAATGGATAAATCTCCATGTTGGATCTTGTCATGGGCATTCAGGGGCCTTTGGGGAACACCTCTGGCAGAGGAACAGACTTTCCAGATCAGCCAGACACCTATACCAGGGCTGCAGTGGTGTAACTGCCGATGGTACAGGCACAACAGTAGTGAACAGCAATCTGGGTGCCAAAGAGTGAATTTCTTATGCAGAAGACAAGAGCTGACATGCCTGCATTCTCAATGTGTTTGTTTTATTGCATGCCCTTGGTGGTACTATTGACCAGCAATGCATATGGGCTCAGAACAGTCACCTTCCTTAGCACTGGATCCAAATGGCTTCTTAGTTTCATCATTCCCAGTGAAAAGGATTAGATGCAAGAAGTCCACCAAGCCAGATGAGAAGAGAAATGCAGAGAGGAGGACAATGCACAGAAGAGCACAGTCCCATCCTAAAACTGCATGAAAAGACCCATGAGGAACAGGAGATGGTAATAAAGAGCCAGCCATCCTGGGGTAGAAAGCATTCTCCATAGCAATTGCTTGACCAGTGCCTCTGAAGGCTGAGTCTCTGCAAATTCCAGATCTGGCATCTTCAGGGATGAAGAAATGTAGAGCCATTTGCTGTGTCCTCCTGTCCTGGTGATGGGAAAGAAATGTGCACAGTCCTGAGCCCTGACCCCCGACGGAGTGTCCTCAACTCTTCTCCCACCCTGATTTCCCATTCAGCACTGCATCCAGCAAGGGGAAATGAAATGCAGCACTGCTTTGTGCATTTTTGCCATCATCAATCCCACCCCAAAAACACTCACATTATGCATTGCTCTACTGAAGTTAGAAAACAAGCAAGAGCAGGTGAGTACCCACAAACCAGCCCTGACTGAATATATCAACACGCATATTATTATCTTAGGAATTTTCTTAAGGAGACTGGTTCACAAAAACACAATGATTTATTGTTACATTTATAAAAACACGTTTCAAAAAGCTGTAAGTGCTCAGCTCATAGCTGCAGCTGTTAAGGGCTTTGTAACTACAAACATGTAAAATATTTCTGTTGGTTTCCACACATCAGTAACTATAATAGATGATAAACTGCAGTTAAAAGAGCCTCAAAGAACCTTTTATTGCTCATTTCCTCATAGCTCTCCAAGGAGCTTGACGAGAGATAACCATCCCTTTTTATCCCTTAGACTTCAAGAACTGACACATCCCAGAATAAATTCCGACCATTTTGTTGGTCAGGATGTGGCGATCTAAAAACCACAGAACTAATAACAGTTAAATAAAGTAACACTCAAATGAAAAAAAAAAAACCTCCCTTAATGATTTCAAATATTTAAGTATTGCAGCAATAAACATTTATTGTTGAGTATTTCAATTTCCCGCCATGGGAACCAGCAGCCCACAGGCACGGGGATAGCAGAAAAGGCACCTCTGTCTTTCTGTGGGTTTTCCATGGCACATACAGAAGGTTTAACCAAATCCAGGTGTCTCCATAAAAAGGCAAACTTCAAATTCGGGCTTATATTTGGACAGAAAGGATCTGGGAAGGTGTCGTTTAAGGAAGCTAGCAGAGATTTGTCATGCCATTCATCATCTGACTGAAGATGGCAAGAAGAGGCGAGAATAATTAGTTACCGTCGCATTTACTGGCCAAAATCAGGACTGTGCTGTGCTTGGAAATGTACAACCCTTCCTCCCCCTCGCTGGTAATTGCTCTTTCCTCCACAGCAAGCTTTGGCTGCCTGCCCCTCCTTGGTCTTGCCAAGCTGCCCTGCAGATGTACATCCACACCCCTCGATTTTCCTGCTGGGAGAGCTGCCCGCTGGCCAAACCAAAGCCTCGCTCCCTCGCAGGGAGCTGCCTGCACCAGGGCTGGACAGCTGAGCTGGGGTTGATCAGGGGCTGAGATGAGGATGACTGCAGGATGCTTCTAAGGGATGTCAGAGCCTGGCTGCAGGCAAGGGTGTGGCATTGCACAGCTACATTAAAGCCAATTATTAAATAAAAACATTGCATACCTGTCACTAATTCTTTGTTTGTTCTGCCTCAGGATGACCTTGATATTTATAAATGCTACAGGAATGTTCTTAGAGGATAGGCAACTAGCCTAGATCCTTGGATATTTAGATGGTGTTTGCACTGTAGGCTTTAGTTACTTCTCCCTGTGGAGCCAGGCCATACCTACCGGACTTTTAAAAATTTAATATATTAAAAAATCCTTTTAAAATGTTTTTTCTTTTTCTAGGCACATTTTTTAGAAGGGTGCTGTGAAAGATTACAAAGAGCTTGAAATTCCTACTGCAGACTCTGGCTTAAGTGATGACTGCTGTTTGGGACAGCCCTAGAAAGGTATTTAAATTTACAGATGCAATGAGTCCAACTGTTCATCACTGGTACGAAACAAGTAACAGCCACGCACAGTTAGCAGATAATATATCTCAAAACAGTAGGATAAGACCATGATTACATGGTCACCTCCATTGGAGATAAACTTAAAAAAACCTCTCCAGATGAGGAGGAACACAACTGCCATGAGGCAGGTGGCTGGGGATGGCTGGGGGACTGCCCTTTCCACAGCAGCAAATGTATGTGACCCACTCCAGCAGCTGGGGCTTAAGGTGCTAATTTCTCAATGGATTTATCATTTACATTTCAGTGCCAGAATTAGTGTCTGGAATCCACTCTGCTTTTTTTTGTTTTGTTTTTTTTCTGTTTCTTAACAACTCTATAAGAAAGTATAAACACTACTAAAAATGCAAATGAAATAGGTACCGAAGCAATCAATGTTACAAAATATAACAAAGGCTTGAAATTCTTGAATACAAAGCTAAATTAAGCAATGACACAGTAAAGATAGTGGTAAAACTACGGTTTTTCAACAGTACTGACACTTTACCCCGTTATCTAGGCAGCAATGGGATTATTCAGGGTCTAAAATTGCAGAGCACAAAGTCTCTACCAGTACACTCGAATTTTCTTCTCCAACGGCACCAAGGTCAACCAAACAAAAAGGTTTGATGGGCTGTTTGGTACTGATAGCAGCTCTGGCATCAGCAATTAACAGCATAAAGAGATGTTGAAAACACTGCCACCAATTAATTTCCACTGAAGGTGTGAATATTACTGTAAATGTGGCAGCTGTATGAAGGAAAATATTAAAAAATGCTGGAGAGAGAGTGTGAAATCCAGTCTTGCACTAATCTTTCACTCTGGAGCAGCCAGCATTTCACTCCTGGACTCTGTGTGGATCTGAAACAGATTTCTAGCAGCTGACAGCCCAAATCAAGCCCACGTTCTACTGTGAAGCACATCCCTTTGAGACCAAGGCAGTGCAGAAGTTATGAGCACACTGCCCAGAAACAAGCCGTTGTTGGGAAGGCTGTGTTAAACAAGGCTGGCTCAGTGATCCTCCATGAGACACACTGGATTTAACCCTTTGCACTGTTCATGATTTGTATCCACAGTGATTTACACACACTTGGATAGTTTGGGACATGCTTCCTAGACTACCATTTCTTCTTATCATCTGATGTGATGCCAAAGGCATACAGATAATTTTTACTTTCAGACAAACCATTCCCATAGTGCATGGAGAAAAGTATTGTTCTCTTTCTGGCCTTCTTTTTTTTAAAACCTTTTTAGCATCAAATAAAAATGATGAATCTGGGCAAATGTGGGAGTTATTTTCAACCTTGGAAAGTTCTTCAGCATTTTCCTAAGAACTAAAATAAAAGCTTCTTTCAGAGCTCTCTGAAAAAAAAAAAAAAGTGTATTTTGACTATTTTACAGAGTAAAATTCATACCAGAACTGACAATATAACTATTTCAAAAACAAAAGTATATCCCAATGTTAATATTTTTGCTTTTCTTCTTGCTAATGAAAATTAAAATTAAATCTATCACAGAGACAGCCTGCTTACATTTCTGTTATACAGATACCCTCAATAATTATGAATAAATGCTTTTTTCATGTCCTACTAATCCGGCAGGGACAAGGATCAGCTGGAAGTTTTGAGTAGCTCAAACTTATAATTGTTTCATTACGGTATTCTGAAACTCACTGTGATCTTCCAGAGGGAAGTTCTCCACATGTGGTTAGCAAACCCATCTGTTATCTATGTGCATTAGAGACCCACAAGATCCTGATTTCTATTAAATATCAGGCCATGCTGTCAGTAACAACCCTTCCTTATGGGCAGCCATATCAGGGCTGGAGGGTTAACATTTTGCAATTGCCAGTGACCTGGAGATGTCATCAGGAGGATACCAAATAAATTGAACTTTTCACATTTTATAGATACTTTTAAAAGCTCTGGGCCAGTTCTAAAATTGAAAACTTACTGGTTGATTCCTTTGGTATGGCCACAGCTCTCACCTGGGAAAGTTACTAAACTCCTGAAACTAAGAAGAAAAAAGTGAAGCAAAAAATAAATAAAATGCAGTCTTTACCATTGCTTGTCTCAAGAGTTGATACATCTGCTTTGGCTTTCCTCATCTTGCTGAGAGATTTCAGCAAAATTTGGGCAAGGCTTAGGTGCTACAAGAACATAACATCTGAAACACAGCTTTCCAGCTTTCTGCAAGGCGGAAGGGAACACCCAAGCTTCCAACATTTTAAAGGAAGAGGTATCCTTCCAATGGGATCCTTCTCCCCTTGTACGCCCCTTGCTCCTCTGCGGATGCTGGGAACCATACCTCCCACTCCTGCCTCCCAAACACCACTGGCCTCCAAGCAAACAGATGGAAATCAAGGTGTTATTTTTTAAAATCTAATTTAAATATGAAATGTGAAGGAATTGAGAAATGAAAGCAAACACTCCCACTTAAGGCTGCTATTTTGTCACAGAGGAACAAAAAATTACACTGTTTGTACTTTTTATTGCTGTTACCAACTAGAAAGGAGCTATTTACAAGTGGATAACCACACAGGTTTGCCTTGCCAGTTGTTAGATCTCTTGAATAAATCTTCTGAGCTAATCAGCACATCATCACCTTCTACCTAACACACCACATCATGGGTTTGTACACAAAAGCTTTAGTGACAACATCAGAGAATGAGGTTTCCCTCTCCTTAAGGTGTAAAAAGCTAATTTTACTTTTAAAAGAAATGTGGAAAAAATGTTTATTAAAAGCTGGATCAGTATTCTGATTTGGGACCTCACAACTGTTTCTGCCAGTAGAAAAGGATACACTCAGACTGAATCGCCAAGGGGTCTGTGGACACAGATATCAAACCCCTTTCAAAGGGGAGAAAGGTTCATAGCAGGACTTGGTGACTGCGCTCCCAAGAGGTGCTCCTGTTCTTTTGTGCTGGATCCGGGAGCAGCACGTCAAAGCCAGGCACCACTCCCTTTTTATCTTGTGCCAGCAAAAATAAACAAATGAAAGGACTTGTCTCCAGGCAAACTAAGTTCCTTAATGTGCCTGACATGGATGGAGGAAGGAGGCAATTGATACATATCTGGCTGGAGGCAAAGGGAAAGAGGGAGATGAAAAGGAGGTGAAGATAGGATCGACCTTCCTGGCAGCAACTTACCCTTAGATCAGTAAACTGCAGCTTAAGTTTTCAGATAACTTAAAGCCCCAGTGAAATCAATGGCAAGGTGGATGTTACAGTACCAGGAACAATAGCAGAGAAATCGGAGGCAGTAGAATAACGGTGGAGGAGAGAGGGCGCAGAGCTCAGCTTCTTTTACACATTTACACACAACCTGCATTTATGCTGATACAGGGTTTCTTCTATTTTAATAGGTCACCCATAGCCATCAAGCAAAGGAATCCCCATGCTCAGCAAAGAGCCCAGGCTATGAAGATGTTGAAGGCGCTGCCACAGAAAAGGCTAAGACCCAAGACTAACCTTCTACATAAAAGCAAACACAGGCAGCACTGAAGTATTTGCTCCCACTCTGCTAAGATTTACATTGTCACAATGGAATGAGGAAAAGAGATAAAAATCAGAGGTCCTAAAAGTTATGTTTCCAGTTAGATTTTTATCTTTGTTTTTTGTTGGTTTTTTTTTTTAAAGAATTCATGCAATCTTGATAGGATTAGTAAAGTAAAGCTGGAACCTCACAACTCACAACCTACTGCATGTTGCCAGAAGGTTAAAAAATCATACCATGGCCTTTCCTACATAACTGAGGTTACTGGATGGAACAGAATAAATTGCAGATGTGTGTTCAGTTCTGTAAATATCTCTAGCAAAAGTGTAATTGGTTGTAGAGTGGGTGGTGTGGGAGCAGGCAAGTATCCAGGTTTTGCATAAACAAGATTTAGTCTCACGGAGGGATGTGTTTCTTGTTCAATCTTTACACCAGTGTGAAGTTTGCCCACTGTTCCACCAGCAGGCTACAAACTGGGTGCCAGCAGAGCATGGTACAACTCATAGCAGAGAAAGCCAACTCTGTTTACAGAATTACAAATACAAGTGCCTAATTCTTGCACTCCATCTTAGTCTGTGACTGCAGTCTGGTATGGATGGTTTGCCTGAGCAAGGCTTCATTACATATTTTCATTACATACACATTACATACTTCTTCTGCTTTCAAAAAAGAGGCTGAATTTTTTATAGTATTCCAAAAAAACTGGTCTTCAACTGAAAAAAATGATTGGAAATTAAACAACATGATCTATAAACTACATAAAACAAAAAAAAATCATAAATGTATCTAATTAAGATCTACTTTATAACATAATACAGTAAGTCACAATATAAAAAGTCATAGGTTCTTAAGGGCCTCATCATTGGTTCAGATAGCCTCTCCCTCCCTCTCTTCCCACTGATTGGAATAAACGGGAATTCAAGTACTTTTTTTTCACTAGGAAGAGAATGAAACCATTGCTCTGCAAACTCGACAAACAGAGCAGGCAAATTAGAGGAGGAAAAGAGCTGACCTAAGGGCCCATGAGAACAACTCTTGCTTTGGAGCATGAGTCTTTTGGGCTGCACAAACCCCAGCTCTGCAAGTGGCGGAGTTTCCCCAACAGATCAACTGAGCAGTCAAACAAATGCTGACACAGCAAACAGGAATTACTCATGAAGGTAAATTAACACTATCTGTAGATATCTGGAGAGTAATAACATAAGGATCTAATACCCTGAAACACAAACCATCCATAAATATGGAATAGGGGAATATAGGTCACTGCTTTCCATGGCCCTAATTGGGAATTGGTGTGTAAAATCACTGACTTAATGTGAGTCCCAGCGAGAAATACCCACAGGTACAGCTGAGCCAGGCTGGGCCACATCAGGAAAGCAAACCAGTGACTGCATGTCTAACTTTATAAGCACTTTTATTGTATACTGCAATTTGATACCTACTACAGAACAGCTCTGAAAATGTTAAACAACTCCAATGACTAAAGATGGCTCTGGGTAAAATATTGCATCAGTGTAAGAACAACATAGAGCCTAAACTTAGAAATAATGTCTTTTTATGCTTGGGTTGACCTTTTGGCATCTCT
>VZRZ01007703.1:1297985-1346385 GCA_013398175.1 Climacteris rufus
GTATATCTATAACTAAACTAGATTTGCTAAAAGAAAACCATGCATAAAGAATGAAGAACTTTAAAACTATGTATCAGTTTACTTACATGGTCAAATACAATTATGCTGAACTGCAGTTCATTTAAGTCCCATATTGGTTAAAAACAGTCACTAAGACAGTCCAAACAAGGGAATTACAGGGGCAGACAGACTCATGCAGGGCACCCTCAGCTCCCTCTGGCATCCAGCATGTCATGAGCAGGAACGGTCTGCGCCATTTGAGACAAACAGCTGCTCTCTGTTTGCACAGACAAAAGTGCAATTGTTTTTCCATGTGTTTGGCTAGCTAAACAGAGCCTTGGCTTTAATGCAACATGTTTCCCAAATCATTCCCTTATATCATAAAAGGAAGCCACTTTGTGTGTTGAGCAGCAACAAGAAAAGAGACAGAGAAGTGCAGGCAAGAGTCTGTAGAGCAGCGGCCGGGGAGCAGCAGCATCCTTGAAGTGCTCGGGGCAGACAGCTGAGATATCCAGGAACTTGTAAAACCAAAAGCATCTAAGGAACCCTCCAAGGCTTCAAGTGAACTGGATATTACAACTAAACCGAGTAATACAAAATGCTTTTCATCCTCAGGGAGAGTGAAAGCAGTTGAAAATTACAGCATTTTGCTGTACTGGCCTCTAATTCTATGTCTTTTTTACAGACACTTAGGATAACCTTCCTAAGATTTCAGCCATTCTGCAGATCAGTTTTTCAGATGTCAGTAGTCTCTTTAGAGAGCCTGGACTACCTGGGAATGACCTGCAATAGCCTACAACAGCTCGAGCATGGGTAAGATCCCAGCTCTTCCCACAGGCACTAGATCTGGCCATTCAACAGGCTATAGACCACACAGGGATTTGGAAGTTGTATCAAAACACAAGAACAGCCCTGTTTTACTGTGCAGCTGGAACCAGTGCTGCTGTATCTCTTTCTGAATGGCTACAGCTGTAAGACTCCAAAAACAATCAAGAAAGCACTTTCATAAGCACAGGGTGTTCAGGTATCTGGGTTATCGTGTCATAAAACACCACTTACTTGAAAAGACTCCTTAAAACTGCTGTTTATTAAAATAATGTGACTAAATTTAGAAAATCCACTGATGTCCAATTAGGAACCTGCAGATATTTTTTTTTTGTGTTTATATTTGCTACTGATGAGAAGGAGCCAATGTACAGATATTACCGCGATGCCCCGTTATTACGGCTTATCCCGGTAATCAGTCGAGACGCAGAATTAATGAGAGCTGGAGTCCGAAAGTTCTTGTTCAGAGCAAGGGCGGAAAGGGGGGGAAACCCCTTTCGTTTAATTCTTATATACACTTTTAGAAATCACAGATCGTTGGAGAAAGTTAACACTTCCGTCTCTAACTATATTGGTTACAAGAAGTGTCCGTCAAAGGGATCTGTGTCCATGGGAAAGGAATGTAAAAAGATAATTTTTACAACAACATAGCTATGTTTACAGAAATCGTCCTTGAGACTGTCTAACAGAGAAAACTAGCTATTTTACAGTGAAAAATGGGCAACATACAGACACAAGTATAGTGGATCACTTTTTCCCAACAGCATTTTAGGTGACTGCCCTACAAACAAGTTCAATTCTAATGTCAACTACACTGCTGTGAATGCAGAAAAAAGAGAGCTGAGATATTATGAAACTTTCTGTACTCACATAAGGTTTCAGTTGTTGTAAAGAAAGAAAAAGTCATTTTATTGCCCAGTAAAACCCTCTCTGTTAAAAGAGTCTTTAGGAAAAATCACACAGTCATTGGAAATCTAATACTGCTCTGCTGGCCAAAACTGGGTCTGGGATAAGCAAGTAAAACCTTGCTAAACCTGTGTCCTGTAAGTTTTGGGGGGGGGGGGGGGNNNCGGGTAGTTTGGGGGGGGGGGGGGAAAGATGTTGAAGGTGAAATTTAGACTCAAAAAGCTAAACTCATTCTTTTTATATTTCACCTAGGAATTCCCACTATCTTAATTCCTTTCTCTATAGTGAGTAACATGGATCCTGTTGTTCAAAACCAGGACTGACAATCATAAAAAGAATTTTTCTCTGTTTTCTTTTGTGTGTGCAGTTTGCAGTTCACATCCTGCTGGCGTGATGTTTGCGTCAGTGTTCCCGACTGCATGGGAGGGGGTCTTCCCCCTTATACCTCAGCGTGTGACTTTTCACATGGTAAGTTTTGATTTCTTTATCATAGCACAGTTCCAGATAGACACAGCAAGCACCTGGTCTCTAGTCCAATATGAAGGTGAATGATTTTTTTAGTCAATTTTATGTCCACTGGGTCAGGAGAAGCCCATGATCCACTGAAGGAAGTGCAGTCCTAGACCCAATTACTTGGTGGCGACTGTGCACTCCAAGGCATGTGCACAAGGGTGGGGTTCACTCAACCTTCCAAAACAACTTTAGGAGTTCTGTAGCCTCAGAAGAGATGTCTTCAAAACAAACACAACCTTAAATAACTCTGTGGAAGAAGAAGTAAGGCAAACCAAGGAAACAAGCAAAAAAAAAAAAAAAAAGGAGATCCACCAAAAAAGTAGGCATGTAGGATGAAATTATGACATGTTGGAAGATGACAGGAGCTTTATCATGACTTTAAAAGAACTAAAAATTTCACACTTAAGAGTCTAATGATTTATTAGTGGAAAACGGAGCAACACTGAGAATTTTGGTAAAGATCAGCAGAGACTGGAATATGGTAGCATTAGAAAGTGTCTGTCTGCAGAGCAATTACAACCTGGGCAGGGATGGTGGGGTGGTATGTCTCAAAGACAGTATCTGTAGTAAATAAAAACACAAATCTCAGGAGGGAGAGAAGGATGGCTTAGAAAGAGGACAGCTGTACAAACTGAAGTTTGAAACTTGGTGTGGCCTGTTGCTGGTGTAACATTGCTGGGAGTCTCTGGGTCCAGTCTCCAAATTCTCTGCTCTGAGACTGGAAAACCTGGACCTTATGCTGTGAGCCACAGCCCCCACAAGGAAACAAAGAAACTTCAGCAAACTTCATTTGTACAGGTGCCAAAACAGATCTACTCACCAAATGTTTTAATTATGTTTGAGAATATGTCAGATTTTCTGGCATTTTCCATCTCTTTAAACCCAAAGTATTTTACAAGAATGCCTATGTATTCTCGTGGGAAACAGTCAGCATTGCACAGAGGGTTTGTGACAGGGAAAAGAGGAGAATCCAAATCCAAAATGTCCATGTGGCCACCATGGGGCAGGTTCACCAGCAGCCCGGTGGCACAATGTCTCTAAGACAGGCTCCTGACACAGATGTCCAACAATGACAGGGCTTCCACCACAGAGGAGGAAAAAAATGGACGGAGTAGCTGGTGCAGTGAAGGGGCAGAAGAGAGATATCCAACCCTGCACTGGGATTCCCAACACTGAGAAAAAACATTTCAGTATTTCAATCGACCTAAAGACACTGTGCTAATGCAAAGGATGATCAAGGACATAAAGACTCTCTTGTTGCACTTGTAGTAGCCTGTAATGAAAGCAAAGGAGAAATTTGCCAAACCTTGTCTCCTTTTGGCAACTAAACAAAGTTCTGGCAGTGACACACAATACAGCTCTCAAAACCATGTTTTTCTTCAGTTAGAGAAGCCTCTATTTTGGTGAGATGGCTGAATTCACAAAACTCACAGACAAGAGGAGATGGGTGCAATGCAGTTTTCTGCACAGTACTCATAGAACCATGTTACTGTGGTAATTTTCATGGCATTAATCCCAGTATAGTTAGAGTAACATGGCTTTAGGGTAGGTCCAAACTGTTTAGAAATGGTAACAAGATTCACTCTAAAAATCTGGGAACTACACATTGAGTTTAATTAAATACACACACTGGAACTGGAAACTTTGGGACAGTTACAGAGGCATCACCACAGCTCACCAGCAAACTCCTTGAGCAAATGATGACCACAGATGAAAAAGAGAAGGCAGACACAGAGCAGGAACACTCAGGCACAGATTCATTCAGTCATCAGGAAAACATGGTGACTGCTACACATGCTGTTAAACAGTTGTCAGGGAAAACCAGCCAATCATTTTTCATGTTCATGGCAGAGCTGAGTATTTTCATATTCACGAATATTTGATCTCTTCCAACTTTGTTCTGTCATTATGCTACTAACGGAGCCTTACTCAATTTTTCTTTAGAATCTCTTAGAAAGATTTCTACTAAAGATTAAATAAATAATAATAAAACAAAGCATCCAAACTGTTCACCAAACCATTCACCATTATGTTCACCATTGCTATGCTCTTAACATGTCCTAATGTCCTGGTCCTGCACCTGTGGAAGAATAACCCAATGAAAAGTACAGGCTGGGGGCCAACCTGCTGGAAAGCAGCTCTGTACAGAATGACCTGGGGGTTCTGGTGGACAACAAACTGTCCATGAGCCAGCAGTGCCCTTGTGGCCTAGAAGGCTGATGGTACCCTGGGGTGCATTAAGAAGAACATTGCCAGCAGGTCAAGGGAGGTGATCCTGCCCCTCTATTCTGCCCAAGTGAGGCCCATCTGGAGTGCTGTGTCCAGTTCTGGGCTCCTCAGTACAAGAGAGATGTGGAGCTCCTGGAGAGGGTCCTGTGGAGGGCTGCTAAGTCCATCAAGGGTCTGGAGAATCTCTCTTACAAAGAAAGGTTGAGGGAGCTGGGCCTGTTAAGCTTCAAGAAGAGATGACTGAGAGGGAACTTCATTCATGTGTATAGACATCTAAAGGGAAGGTGCCAAAAGGATGGACCAGGCTCTGCTCGGTGGTGCCCAGCAACAGGACAAGAGGCAATGGGCGGAAACTGATGCACAGGAAGTTCCACCTGACCACAAGGAAGAATTTCTTTACTGCATGGGTGACCATGCACAGGAACAGATTGACCAGAGAGGTTGTGGAATCTCTCTCATTGGGGCCATTCAAGAACATCTGGGCACAATCCTGTGCAATGTACTCTGGGGTAATCCTGCTTGAGCTGGGAGATTGGACAAGATGATACACAGTGGTCCCTTCCAATCTGACCCGTCCTGTGATTCTCGAATGTGACAACCACTCTTCTCAAGCATGACTTCAATGATGTTCAAGGCTAATGCTGCCCTACTTAGCTCACTCTCCAATCTCTGTGATGGATAGTAGCACATAAAATCTGAGGCCCTGGTTACTGCTGCATAAAGTGAAAGACAGAGTTAAAATGCCTTCGAATTTTCTCTGGTTTTTGCAAAACCAGATTGATTTTATGGTAAAACATAATATCTGATGTCTTAAAATTAGATTTTTCTAAAGTCATAGATGCTCGAATACAGCTTCCACATTTCTATGGAAATGGACCTTTATACTATAGTTTACAATTAAATACCATCAGAAAATGAAGCATTTACAGAGATATGTTTGAAACATATATACATTTGCATTCAAGCCCTACAGCAGTGGCACTCATTGCGGGCAGTGCTACATGTGCTTAGCTCTGCTGCTTCTCTATTTATGGACAAGCTATGAAAGCAGTTTGTCAGCAACTTTTTTGAGTATTCACATAACCAAATACATCCATTCTCAACTCACTCTAATGTAATTATCAAATTCAGCAGTGAGCTGATAACACAGCTAAAGGAAAATCCCAACCTACCTCAGTGTTTTCATGCTGTAATTGAAAACAGATGGCAACTCTTGTAATTTATGCTTTTCTACAATCAGTAACATGTTGGTATAAGATAAGAATTCTAAGACTGAATTGCATCTGCTTCAACAACACCATATGCTAGTGCACAGCATAAATATTTATCCAAGCCTACTCCATCTTCACATTTAAAGCTCAATTCCACTAAAAAATGAAAGTACCCTTCAGATACCTTCAATTAGCACTGAAGCATCTCTGGAGTGCTTTAAATGGCTAGAGGCCCAGCATTAAACACCAAGGTATCTTCCCTTTCCTGAACTTCATGGAGAGGGTTAAATGGAGGCATGTACATTGTGCCATATTTATACAATATAAATCCCAGTTTTCAAGTTCCCATGAGGCTGCCTTTAGGAGTTACAAGGAAGTTTCTCACTTACAATATCCATGCTTCTCTACTTTTCCCATTATCCTGTAAAAGACTGAAGATTGTACCTGGAATACTTTTTCCTGGTGGAAAAGATTTTTTCAAGGATTTTTAGACTGGTTTATCTTGCTTGTCAAACAGTTATGCAATTCTCATGTTTGAGGTCAGATTGGCAAGGACCATCAAAGGGGTTTTGCGTGAAATACATTCAGCTTCACAATAATCTCACAGTTCAAACTTCTTCCAGTTGCAGGAATCTAAGGCATTGGCAATTCCTCTGACATCACATGGTTTGGGGTTGGTTTTCACCCCACAGGACACTTACCATATGTACCTTTTAGTCTTCCATGTTACAAGCCTGTAATATTTTGTACTCTTTGGACTAATCAGATAGTACCTATGTTCCTCTGATTGCACAAAGTAGGCTTGATGACCTTGGTGAACTGACATCAATCATCTTTGTGATACATTGGCAACTCAATTACACTTGAGAGTTGGCTCTGATTCTGCTAGTGAAATAATTTGAGAAACTGGACCTAAAAGAATCATTTGTGAATGAAGAAGATGAATACACAGACAGAAAATTTATGAAGTTGATCTCCTCTCTGTGCCAGCTTTTAAAGATCAGGAGAGCAGAATCATGCTGAAAGGGTCCAGGCTGCACATCACAGTTCCTAAGCTGAGCTTCAAACAGAAGAGGTTGGTAACACTGACCATACGTGGTCCTTCAAACTCCCTCTCGCTGATTGAAATGAAGAGCTAGAATAGGCTAGAAAAGCTTGAACAGCCACTGGCAATTTGTATGATATGAGGACCTTAGGTGTAGAACCTTGGTAAAGCCCAGTTAAAGGAATCAGATAACTTTTGTTAACGGTTTGAGTTGGACACTGATTTCTCCAGGCAGTGGGAAGAACAGATAATCAGCAAAATTAGTGATTAATTTGTCTCTCTCAGAAGTCTCATACTTAGCTAGGTCTGCTTGTACCATCACACTCTGTTGCAGTTATGTCACACTAAATAACAGTGTGATGCATAATTTAAGTCACTAAATTTGAAGTCAGGCTGTAGCTTTTCAAAGGATACTTGCACCTTAAAAACAGAAATTAATTTACAGAATAAATCACTGAAAAAAGAGAAAAAAAGCTCTACTGGCAACAGCTGGCAATATTTAGCCGTGTCATCTGATTTTTCAGCCAGTCAAGAATGAATATTAAAGCAACCTGGGAACTTCAAAATCCTGCTGTTCCTGTCTGCACTGCTGATGACAGCAGACAGCTAAACAGAGCTGCAATAACTTAGGAGGACGCATCGCAACACTGACTCCTTTCATAGCCTCGTGTCCCCTCCAGCTCCCACTTGCTAATGCTCTTACAGCAACCACTCTCCTCACAGCACTGTCACAGGCAACTACACTTCAGCATACCAGGTCCAAAAATACTTTAATAAAGCTAATTGACAAGATACTTACTGAATTATCTGTGCAGCTACACACCTGAAACCTCAGACTGCGAATGGTAATCCTATTTACCAGAAGAGGCATCATGTCCTAAAGCCAAAAAATGCAACAGCCTCTCACACATCTTCAGCAGACTGTACTAGTAAGGATTTTCTCAGAAATAAATTGTCTGAAAATTCCCCCAGAAGAGGATGTCACCTATAAGGCCAGGCCAAGGTGCATGTGTGTGACACAGCCCAGGCACAGCCACTGCATGTGGTCAAAGCTCCATCCCGAGCTCATCAGCTTTTCTACTCAGACTCCCAATTCACAGCACTTTGGAGCAGGCCAAGAGCCCAGCCAGGGTCAAACTGAAAGCAACCCACCAGTAAGCCCAGCAGGTAGGTTGGGCCTGTAATGTTTATTGCTTTTTAGAATACATGGTAGAATTTGAAATGCACAAACTGATGTCCTACAATGAGATTGTAGGCTTCAGATCTCTCTCAATAATATGTCCAGCATAATGCAAAGACAGGAAAATAGGAGTCTCCAAAAGAGGCAAGTGCGAAATCACAAGCTTTACAAATAAAGACACTTCTAAAAACAATTACAGTGGATGCATCTCCTTACGAGGAAAATCCCTGCTGCTACTGCCAAGAACTTTTCTACAAACTGCAACGCCAAGTCTTGGCTCTTCTTCAAATTCTTGCCCTTTTCATCATAGCCAACTTTCCTTGTTAGCGCTTCTTTGGTGTAGCACTGTTTTTGCAGACAAAAGCCTCTTGCACCAGCCCACCAGAAGTTACTGTGCCCAACAGCCTATTTTGAAAAGTTCCCTTCCTGCAGCTTCCACACAGGGGAATGTTTAATTTCAAGGAGCGTCATCTACAGCCTGTCATTTGATTTCTTTAAATTTGCCAGATTGAGGAGTTCTGTAAACAGATGGATTAAGTGACATAGATTTTTTTTTAAATTTCAAATACTGCACTATGATTTACATACTTATTGCCATGGGAACATCTCAACAAAAGCCCTTATTTTCAAAGGAAAACACTATTTCTTCACTAGGCTAAAGGTATTCAGCATGTCCAAAAATGGGGCACCAATTTTCTCGTCTCAACAGGGGCTCATTGCATATATGGCTATAAATTTTTATGTGCAATTCTGCTCTGAAAAATGATTTCATATAAAGATAACAGCTTTGAGAGTAATCAGACCTGTTCTTTGTGTAAATTCAAGGCAATATATCCCAGTTTTACAATACTGTTTGCTCCCCTCAGGACAGTGGACTATTTTGCATTCTTATGTTTTGAATGGTTCTGGTAGGCCTTTGTAACTCCATGGGATTACGTATATGGCACCACAGTGTTGTTTTTACAAGTCAGGTTTCAGAATACCTCCACTTTACTGCTCGCTGCTATATTCAAAGGATAAAAGATGCTGTAAAATACTAAACTCCCAAGTTCAGAACCTAGAACATACACACATCAATTAATTCACTATTTTTAAATTTAGGTTCTTTAAATTTTAGCCAGGATTATGATTTTTAAATTATACTCTTCATATAAAAATTGTAACTTTATATTATATTCAAGTGTTGTACAAAACATAACAAAAAGTCCAGCTCCCCCAGGATTCAAACAGGACACATTCCTGTTTGCCAGCAGGATGTGCCTGGGTGCTGCATGCACCAACAAGCTTTGCAGCTGCCATTCCCTGTCCCAGGGGTTTTGCCTGCCTGTACTCAAAAAAAAAAAAAAATTCAAAGACAGTATGCTCTTTAAAGTTTCATTAAAAAAAAAAGAACCAGCAGTCAGAGAGAAGAAACCCCTGTCGTGCACATGCTAAGGAGGGTGCCATGGCAGGTCTGGCACCATGCAGTGGGCAGGATGCACATCCCTCTAGCCTGGTGGGTGTGAATATATGGGTGAGAGGCAGCTGGGGTGAGTGTGATGGGAAACAGAGATTAATTAGATGGCCAGACAAAATTCATGGCAAACTGGGGCACGTGTGGAATACACCTGAAACCTTCATCTGTGTTGTTTCCATACAATAAATCATGACATAAACGGGTAATTTAATCTTTCTGGCCATTGGAGCAGGTGGAACAGCTACCTTCCCTTTCTTGCTTTTACCTGTACTTTATATAATGCTTTGCTTCTATTCTTCTCTTTGTACAAGGCAGAGATTAATTCACAGATATATGCAGGATATGATCCAAACCCACAGGTAAGTCAATGGGCTCTGCACTGGCAGTGCAAAAGCTGAAAGTGGAATGTGCATTTATTGATTCTTAAATCACATATGAAACTATTTCAGCTCTTTATGAAATATGAAAGCATCATCTGTTCTTCTTTCCAAATTATCTTTAAATATTAACTGCTTTACAGTGAACAATGGGCTGTGCTAGCTTCACTTTCACTAGATATGTCTGATTTTACCTGTTCCTATACAGGCAAAGTCCAGAAGCTGCATACCAACAATCACATAAATTGCAAAGTAAAGAGAGAAGCTAAAATTTTGCAGAGTTGAAAAAAATGAAAATATTTTTTAAAATCAATCAATAAACCAAAATACCACCACTACCAAAACCAGCCAAGCACCTGAATAAAAACCCACTCCAAAAAAGGAAAAAAATCAAGAAAGCAACTTGGAAAGGATAAAAGAGACTCGTGAAAAAGAGACTTCAAGAAGCTCAGGCAGAGAAGAAAAGAAACAGGAGGGGGCTGAAATGCAGCAGAACTCACTGTGCACAAATGCCTGAAACTGAGACAAAGGCATTCAATACTGGAAACAAAGCACCTCTCCCTCCCCAAATACAGGCAGCCCAAGACCTTCACTGAGCAGCACAAACTCCCCTGGGAAACCATCCTGTTTTGAAAACCCACCTTCATTCCCGCAGCAGCTGCTGGCCCACTGGGGTCCACAGCCTGGATGTGGCAGGGTTTGCTCCCCCGCACCACAAAGCCCCAGCCCACAGCATCGCCGACGATCTGGAAAGAGAAAAGAACATCATCACTTCCCAGCAGCTCCATGAAATTCAAGAGGGCCACTTCTAAATGGTCCAAGATGTGATTTCAACTCTGTACTTTCAACACATAGTAGAGTACAGGCTTCTAAGTCACTCATGGGAAAGTCACTGCCTAAATGATTCTTCTTGCTTTTAATGAACCTTTTTTGTTGAACTAGGAGGCTGTAAAAGCAGTGCTTCCAACGAGTAGGTTCAAAAATGTCTTTACAAGAAGGCTCTAATAGTGTATGTGAGTTGAAATTTCTGTCCCATCATATAGAAAGGTGCTGGTAGAAAACTTCAATTTGGGTACATGATCTACTCCCGTGGAGCAGGAGCACCAAGTCTAGATGAGTTTGTATAATACAAATATTATTGGCTTTATGTAATTTTACACCCCTTTTAAGTCAGCAGTATCACACTGGCACAAAGACAGGATAAACAAGGGCCAAATCAGACCTGAAATTTGTGAAAGTACTGATAATGGAGTTTGGGATTTTAAAGTACAAACCTCAGCAAATGCAAATAAGCTCTAACTATCCCACCAGAAAATGTCTGTTTGGATTCCCTTATGCATAAAACATGCAGAAAATAAAGAAAAATACTGGAGACATACCGTAAAAGTTTTTCTAACATATGGGGCTCCGGGCATCAAGAGCTCATCAGCAGTCACAGGTCTCTTTAATACTGTGGAGGTACAGAAATTAATATTCAATATAAACACTCCTCTTGAGTTTCCCCTAATAAATAAGATACAGTGTTGGGATACATCTTTTTGGTCCCACTTCACATACATGCTTTCAGTTCTTGCAGACTTGCTTGAAAATAGTAAGAGAGCCAAGGAAAAGCCTGCAGAATAACTCTGAGTATAAATTACAAGATCTTTGGAAAATTGGGGCATTTAGCCAACAGACTTTGTTGTCTGCAATCAAAATCCCCTAAACACTATCACAAAAATCAGAAGTGGATGTTCCTGTGTCCAGTGTTGAAACAAGTGAACTATCTTCCTGGCATGGAGCACCTTTCCTTCCCAGCTCACTGTGCTTTTGTTGGGTGCTCTCCGCTATGTCATATGAGTTGGGTTTGAATCACAGAATTAAGTAACAAAAAAATCCTGCTTGTGTGAGGAATTCACTCAAAAGATTTCCACAATTGTAGGCACAGACCTATAACTCCCATCTTATCCAGGGACAGACTAGGCAACCTACAGCTGCCAGGGATTTTACATGAGAGGAAACACCAGCAAGTTTCTGCAGGTCCCCTTTGTCATGTTAGGTAATGGCATCGTTTTCCTCTGAACAAAGTAAATTTAAAGTTCTGCCAAATCAAATCAATACCATTCTGTGTGGCATTTTTTATCTGCCCATAAATGCTTCACAAGACAGAGAACAGCATAAAGATATATGTTGTTCACCCTATTTTCCCGCTTCACCCTTAAAATTATGGCTGTTTTTCTTTAAGTGATAAATAATTTTGACGACGTCTGTCTTCTCAGTCACAGGTGGGAGACAAAATTTCCCACAGATGGTATTTGAAGACATTCTTGAGTTTCTTAATGACATTCACGGGAGCAGGGAGAATTCTAGCAGACAAACCAGTACTTTTTTTTTTTACTTTCCCATGCATTTTGACAAACTGTCATTTAGCCAGAGTTACACTTTGCAGAACATATCTGGTCAACATGAAAAAACTGAATGATTGTGCTCATTTGACAAGTCAGAATCAGGTAAATCATCCATGAAGAGCTCCCCTATGTGCCTCCCTTCATTATATATCTTGATTTTTTTTTTTTTTTTTTTTTTTTTTTTTTTTTTTTTTTTTTTTTTTTTTTTTTTTGATGATTGTTTTTCTACATGATTGGTCAAGTCACGACCTGGGTGTTTTTCAAGTGTTTGCCTGCAAGAGAGCTCGTCTGGCAACAAATACACCTCTGCCTTGTGTTTACTAGCACGTAGTTCAGCAACATGCTCTGGGTCTGGATAGCAGGAAGCTATTTCTGAACAAAATCTCTTTATAGTCAGCAGAGGATTAAGAATTCCTCATAACATTTACATCTGACAGCCTTATGTTAACCTATGCGGGCTGATGTGTGGATTTGTACTTGTGCTGTGGGAGAAATAACCCTACATTGCCAGTAATGGTTTAATTCTTAAAAATCACTCTGTTTATAAGCCCATTGCTGTCTTCTTTCAAATATGAGTCTGTTAAAGCTATTCAGAGTTTGAAAACTAGTCCTAAGGGAAAATTTCTTTAAAAAAAACAAAGAATTTGTGCAAGAGCAACATCAGCCTATTCTTTTTCTTTCACTGTTGTGTAATCAGCTGCATTAAAATAAACTTGTTCTCACTCCTCACAGGCTGACACTTCATATAAAATCAGAACCATAAATGAACGGAATAGTTGGCATACTTCAGATAACACACACATTCATGGACAGCACATGAATGCTGTTTCATCTGTCCCAGAAAATTTTCCAGGATGTAATTAATGTACTGGGGACAAAGAGCTCCCCATACAAAAGCTACCAGAGCATTTCTGGAAAGTATACTTGAGAAATTTTCTGCCAAAACATGATACTGTGGCACTCTTCATATAGGGGCAAGCCCCTTGCATAAAGGGCTAGGCATGTTGGAAGGTGGTGCTGAACATCCAACAGCAACACAGACCAAGAATGCAATCACCACTAGAACTGACAGCATTTCCCAGGCTGGGCAGCAGGTCTGCTGTAGGGCATTATGGCTTCTGAGCATACAATCCTGCAGCATCCTTCCAACTATTTTAATTCAGAGCTTCATACTGAATTCCCAGCAGAGCCTAAAGAGAGGGAAGGAAACGTGCTAAAAGGAGAGAGAAGGAAAATATCCTTCCTTTTCTGATGGTCAGTCTGCACAGCAGGGATGAAATGCACTTTAGTTCACTCATCTGCAGAGTCAATGGTCAATGTTTTGAACAGCATTCACCTAATACTTGAGGCACTCTATAGTAATCACTTCAAATGCCAGCATCCTTGTGAAAGCAAAGATTACACGTATCCACTGAAGCCTTACCACATTGTACAGTACTCCCCACACCACTGGCAGAGACTCGGTAAATTTGAAATAATAAGGAACTCAAAGGGCAGCAGGGGCCCTGTTTGATACTGGGGGCTGTTTCTGAGGGAAACAGAGAGGCTGAAACAATATCTGTCTCGGTCTATTTCCCCCTTCCCAGATGTACAGTAAGAAACAATTTTAAGTGAACTGTGGAAGAATGGGTGTGTTTAACCTTCCAGCGTGGGATACGAAATCCTTTCAAAAGGAAAATAATCTTCAATACTACTTTTACCTTCTGAAACTGACCTGTGTAAGACTTAAAACAAATGAAAATGCTCAAATGGTCTCTGACAGACTGAAACAATGCTAACTCGGGTTTTCTTTAGAGGCTGCTCTTTTCTGAGTGGTGTTATTTCATAGCAACTCAAGCAGTCACTGGATAGTTAAACTCCTCTGATTCGCACCAAAGGAATGTTTCTAGGAGGAGATTTGAATCGGTTGGGAGCTTGGCAGTGAAGAAGCAAACCTAGGCCTCTGACTGCACGTCCTCCTAAGAGATAAACTGCAGCTCCAACCACAATTATGGACTTGACACAGAGATTACTGGAGGCAGACGTCTGGCTTGTGTTCAACAGGACTTCAGACTAGAAGATGATTAATAGCTCCCTCTGGCCTACAAAACCTGTGACACTGTGAATTTTTAATGTGTTCTTGAAAACATAAGCTTAGGCCTGATGATAGGCATTCTTCACATTGCCTTCTCCCCAGACAGATGTCTGCACCCTGGCTCCTGTGCATCGTAAGCCATGCTGGCACTCACCAGATTTGGGGTTGCAGAGCACGGGGGGACTGCTGCTGAGCGTTGGGCTGCTGCTGAAGTACCCACTGCTGCCACAGCTGCTCATGCTGCTCCTCCGCACGGCTGACACGATCTTTATCTCCTTGGTAGGACTCACTGCAATCAGACAGAAAACAAAGAGAGAAAGGGAGTCGGTATCAGTTATTAAGCCATCTCCCCGTGTTAAAAAAAAACCAAACCAGCTACAAGCCATGCACTGACAACACTAGGAATGGGTTAGTGTGTCCTACATAGTTAGAAAAGTCACTGCATGAAAGTAATGCTGTAACCAACAGGATGGCTGAACTGCCCCCATTGCAGTGTCTTCTATGAGGCATTTCAAAACAGGGATCTAAGTTTTTCCAGTTTTCCTTTTGCTTCTTTCAGTTCTGATATTGCTGTACACAATACAGGGCCCCTTCCCCTCACTTTTAATCTTGAAAATTTCACATAGAATCTATGACAAATTACTTTGAGCTTGGGGGATTTTAACCAGTTCAATTTGAACATGGACACCAATTTTGATCAGCATCTGAAATGCTATTGATACAGATACTCCCCAGGGAGCTACAGTTTGGTAAACTAGTGGATGAACTATCACTATGAATAGGGACACATAATACCCAGTCCTACTTCTTCTTCTAACACTGAAACCCCTTGTCCAAAATCAACTTTTTAACATTGCATGGAGTCACTCTACACACAGCAGTACAACTAATGAGTTACCTGAGAGAAAACTGGTGTGTTTTCTGTTGTCATGGTTCTGTTTGCGCAGGCAAAATGGGCTGTCATGGCTTTCTGGCATCAGGCGAGATTTCTCAGTGAGGAGCTCCATTAATCGCCGCCGCCGCCGGAAATTCATTCTGCACTGGTAGAGCAAGTTGCTGTCCATAAAATGGTGCTTGTTGGACACTAAGAAAAGAAATGGATAGAAAGTCTATGCCTGGTAGCACTGAAATCCAAGCCTATCCATGTGCAACTTGTGCTCTACAGACCCTGCTGTAAGGAAGGACCGCTCAGAGCTTTCCTCTTCCCCTGTGCAGACTCAGAAAGAGGAGGAAGGTGATCAGCTCCACACCGGTGGCTCCAATATATAACCTTTATAGCAACAATAACAAAGTAGGAATTGTAGTGGCAAATGCTGAGAGGAATCTTCTACACTACCTTGATTAATGATATGCACTTCTTATTGTCAAGTGCAAATAGAAGTACTTTATCTCTCTGTGACTGGTTGCATAATGGCCCACCTCCACACAGGCTTCCTCTGTATGCCGCTCACTGCTGCTGGTCATTACAGACCAGACTTAGCTCCTTATGTCAAGCTTTGTGTAAATTCTTCTGTCTAGGGAAGCCCCTGGGAGCTCTGTCCAACTGCCTTGTTCAGAGCTACAGGGCAGCAAAGAATCAAGACCTGTGTATTTCCTCTGTCTTGTTCACCACAGACACCGTGTCCCAGCCATTTCCTGCAGGCCACTTCCCCCCTTCGCACGGATACACAAGGTTTGGGAACAGGCACCTTGCCAAAAATCATTTCTTACATAACGAACAAAAGTCTTAATTGCAACCTGTGTTGACACTGAGAGCAAGTCCCAGGCTGCTGGTGTCAGAGCAAGAGCACCAAGCCTAGCCCCAGAAAGCAGCTTTGCCATAACAACTGCATGTTCGCTGCCTCTGAGGCTGCGTCTCAACAGTGACGAAAAACACAGTGGTTGGACGGAGCTCTGTGCCAGGTCCTGAAAGTGCTCTGATTCCTGCAGGTCCTCATCACAGGAAAGCCCTCTGGAGTACTGCCTGCATTAGTACTGAAGCATCTTAAACAGCTGTAGAAGGTGTTTTGGCAGCATTTTCTCCATCTTCACCCAGCTTCTGTGATCACATTTCACAGAAATAATTTCCCACAGCTGACCTTCTAATTAAGAATCCAGATTCTGGATTTACCTACTTTATAAATTGCATTTCTTCCAATATGGAATCATAAGAACTGGTGGGCTATAGATATTTATATGTAAAGTGTAAACAACAACCTAAGTATGCATTGAGGTCAGTCAATTCTATGATTACATGGCACAGTCACTTGGCCTCCTACTGTAGACACAGAATTTCTGCCTTGCTCTTTGCTCTGCCCAACAATGGGGTACAAAAGCAGCAAAGTCCAAGATACTATGCAAAACCCAGAGCCTGGAGGCCTGCTGGCCTGCTTTCCTTTCATTCTCGTCCCCAACACCGTCGTTCTTGCTTTCATCCCTTCTTAACACCTCCCTGTGTCTCAGACTGCTCTCTACAGACCCCACAGAACTACACCACACACATGACAACCTTGCTGTATTTAGCCTAAATGCATAGGCTGTGTTTAGACATAAACTCCCAGTATATCATTTGATGCTTGTGAGCTGAAAAAATAACCTCAAAGAGGAAGAAGTCCAGTCACGGTCTGCAGGGATGTCAAGTCATCCAGATAATAAGGAAGATGCTAGTCCTAGACATGATCCTCAGGGCACCATCTTCCATGT
The DNA here is from genome assembly GCA_013398175.1 of Climacteris rufus. NCBI lineage: Eukaryota > Metazoa > Chordata > Aves > Passeriformes > Climacteridae > Climacteris > Climacteris rufus. The sequence continues at coordinate 1,314,871 of VZRZ01007703.1, forward strand.
GGATGCAGGGGTTGCCATATGAGGTCAGACCATCTTGCAAAGAAGCATGTCCTTTGCCTGTATGGGTCACTGTCAGAGAGACCACTGTCTGTAAAAATGGACTTTTGCCTTTGGGATACAATAATCAGGACAGAGGAACTTTCTGAACTGCACATGCCTGTGGCCAAGCTGCCACACAGACCATCTGCCCCAGAGTCGCATGGCTGTAAGGCATCTCTTGGATTGCCTAATTCTGTTAAAGATCTTTGGAAGAGCCAGTGCCACTTGGCTTTTGTCTGCTTCACTGTGCTGCTGAATCTGTTGTGTCCTCAGGAATGCATTCTCCATGAGCAAAATGACTTTGTTAAGTCCAATTTAGCATTGCAAACAACTTGTCACTGTGTTCTGAGGCATTAATTATTGCAGGCACGCACTGCTGCTGTGCTCCCCATTTTGGATACATGTCATATGCAATACTATTAAACAACACTTACTAACAACCACTGTTTTTGAAGATCGGAAGTAGAGGAGGAGAGATTTGGAGATTTGCCTACATCCCCAAAAGGATTTGCTATCAGAAGCAGTGTTAGAACGTAGGTGTTTGCAGCTACCAGTCTAATTTTAAGAGCACTGACATAATAAGCAGAAGTAGCAATATCTATCAATATCTTACCACATAATTAGAATAACCTAATTTAAAAACAACAAAAAAAAATGTTGAGGCCATCTCAAACTCAATCTTAAAAATGCAAGCTCTTCTTATTCAGTATCACCGCAATTCATAATCTTAAATGAAAGAGGGCTCCACAAATACTCCCTTGGAAGTAAAACTACTGTGGCCAACCAGTCACAATGCAAGCAATATCAGTATGGTTTCTGAGTCAAGTTAAATATCGTGACACCACAGTTTTTAACTAAAATTATTCTGTTGCTTGTGTCATTAACTGAAGTGCTCTGACAGTGTTCAGAAATTATGATCATCAGAGATAAACACACACTTGTGCTGCAGGCATTGTCAAGCACTCCAAAATTCAGGAATTACTGACCATGAAACTAGATAGCATAAACATTTTAATGCCAAGATAGTGAACATATTTTAGAATAACAATACGTGCTTTGACTGAAATATTGTAATATTTATATACTTAAAATGGCAAAGCTTAGGTTTTCCATTGAAGCAATGAATCTCTGCTGTAACCATTTTAGTCCATAGAAGGGTACACTTTTATACAATAAATGAATGCAATGAATGGGAAAAGTAAGACCAATGACTGTGTACTAGAGAATATTTGTATATGATTTACGAAGTGCTTTCAACAAGAAGCATCAGTACAGCGCCTGGAGTGCTCACTGACTTTCAAAGTTTAATTCTTCATTTCTAAGGTAGTTCACATTTCATGTTAGAGTGATAGAGTAACAGCATGTATCCAAAGTTTGGGCAAATAAATGTTTGTAGTATCATGTAACTTTCTGCATATTTAAAAAGAAGCTAAAAATATAAATAGGAGTAGTACAGTTCATACTGCCTCTTTGTTCATGTATCATCAAATAAAATCTCTCACCACAATTATTACTGTGCCTCATGGGGCTTTTTTTTTAATCATTTGACTTATTCATGATTTGTGATGAAATGTCCAAGCTGTGACTCTGCCTAAGGATGAGTGTATCTGGAAGGGTGTGGAAAAAGGGATTTCCAGACTACAGGTCAGAAGAGAGAGATTGAGGAGGAGGAGGCAGACACGGGTGGTGGGTGCCTCTGAAAGCACTCCTCAGGTGCTGTCGTTGACTTTCAGCAAGAACCAGGAGAAGCTATACATGCTCTTGTCCTTGGTGTATCACAACTATGTGAATGCTGGATGCAGAGCACACACAGAAGGTTGGGTTTGTTACACTCAGTAGTTGCTGGGTGAGAGGTACAGGTGCAGTCACGGGTGCTCAGCCCATGCCCTTCAGCAGCCCACATTTTGCTGCAAGCAGCTGACAAAAGTGGGAGTGAAAAGCTTTCCCAAGTCGATGGCAGAGTGCTGAGAGGGTTGCACAGACTTGCCGAGGAGCGGTTTCTTTAAAGGCAATTTAGAGGTTGTTACCTCTGGGCATTGACTCAGAGGCAGCAGCAGATAAACTTGTGGCAGCTGACAAGGCTCTTGCTCCAGGTATCTGCACCTCTCACGGAAGCTGCTGCCCCAGATAGGGATTGGCGTTACTGCCCCTGAATTACTTCACTGCCCTTCAGCCCTGAATTACTTCACTGCCCTTCACAGTGCAGCACAGGAAAGCAAACTGGCACCCATTTAAGTTTGTCTTAAACAGTGAGGCCATGGCTGATGAGTGTCAGGACCTGTATTTGTACATTATGAGGGTGATGCAAAGAGCAAGGTGGGGTGCCTTCATGTTTCTCGTTCCAATTTAGTTCACTGGTGTTCATGTGGTAACATGCTCATGTTACAATGTGCACCTTATGCAACAGAAAGAAATGTACCAAAGAGAGTAAAAATATGATGACTGGCAACCTCCAAAACCATAAAGTACACAAGAGGATTTATGGTCCTGGAGGGAAAAGCACCAACACTACTGCACAGTCATTGATGTCAAACTTTGGAGGTAGGGTCACAACCCACCAGTCTAATCTCCCCCATACACAGGTCACAAAAATTGTCCCAGAAACAGAATTTTAAAACTATCTTTTAATCTTACGAAAAAATGAGTTTGCTCATACTTTAAAGTCTGTGTTGACCATTTCACTCTTCCCCTTACAAGCTATTCAAGCCTTCAGTCACTTTCCCTGCCAGACAATAAAGATATTTAACTCAAACTGAATTTGCTTAACTTAAGACACTAATCCCTAGATTTTGTCACACCTTCATCAGAAAGTTACATAAAATCTTGTCAAAAATCTTTGCAAAGAAGTCTGTGAAGTGATGAAGCCAACTCTCAAAAATATCTTTTATCAACTGAATAAATACTACCCCTTAAATTCTGACCCTTTCTTAGCCCTCCTAGAGTCCTCTTCAGAATTTGCCTTTCCTAAAAATCCACTTATCAGAACTGCATGCCCACAATTACAATCTCACTCCCCTTCTCTTAGTTGTTGTTGTACCTCTTGTGCATCTCAGGCTCACAGTTACTACTGCACAAACAGCCTAAGATGGGAATAATTTGTGCCCTGCACACCCTCCTTTCCCTGCACAGAACTGCTCCACAGCAAAGAGTAGGGCCTGCATTCTCATTTCCTAGATGCATTGCTTCCTAGTTATACCATCAGTTACACAAAAAAACATCTCTTTTGGGGTAATGAGCATCTAATTAATAGAGTTAAATTATTTGTTCACTGTCCTGTCTATCCCTAGAAATTGCAAATTTCACTGGCAAGGGTTTTAGCCGGTGATTCACCATTTCTATTACTGTTAAGAGGAGAAAAATGAGAATATTTGTTTTGGATTTTCTCAGATCAGGAGCTCTTAATGTTGCAGCTTTGGTGCTTCTTTTGCCTGCCTGCTTCAGAGTCTCTGTTCAGATATATAAAATATAAATAGTAACATCCATGCAAATCTTCTTTCAGCTTCTGATTCTGACATAAAATCCCAGGATCTGCATGGAGCTCAAACAGCCTTTTCCACTTTTTCAAGGAGGCTGATGCATAGCAGAGATAGAAATATTAGCTTTACACTGATTTCACAGAACCGAGGAGGCTTTAGAAAGTACAAAAGCCTATTTTAATAAATGGTATGACTCATGCCTTAAAAATCAGGCCATTTTCATAACTGGCTTTTCCCCCAAATCCCTCCCACCACTTCAATTCCCCATGATTTTTAGCGCTGCTAATCCGTGTACATCTCCACGGCGGTGATTAATGCTTTCTACCAGCTGAAAGCTGCAGTCCCCAGAAGGCCACATCCAGTGATGCACTCCAGCTGCTCTGCACAGCCCCAGAAACAACACTGTCACCAAGGAAGCTCGTGGCTGGAGCCAGGGAACGGCTGTTCTATGTTGAGGGAGCAGTGGGAAGGAGATCAAAGTTCTGTGAGGAGCCAGATGAGCAGCTTTTCTCAAGAGAGCAGAGGACACATTGAAGTGTGTGCTTGTTTGTTTGTGTGAGAGTGTGCTTGTGCTGGGGTTAAGAGGAAGAGGTTATAAAACATGAGCAGACTGTATGGATTTTTCAGCGTGGATGTGTCATATCTTTCTCCACTTAAAGACAACAGCAGTCTTTCCAGGAGTGCACAACACATTTCCAAGCCTTCACTGCACAAGGCAGCAGCCCCACTTTATTCAAAAGTACACTTTATCTTTTTAATGAGGTCGTTTCCTCTATTAAAATGATGTGAAATGCAGTTTGAAGTTGCAGGAGATCATTCTAGACCTTCGCTATTACTGGCTACAATAGTCTGTGCCTTCATATAGCAAGTCGCAGAGGATCATACCAGTTTTGACCTCTGCAGTGGCAGGATATTACCCCAAAAGAGTTGACATCATACTGAAAACAAACGCAGGATGCTGAGACATACACTGACAGGCTGCAGGGGCTGGCAGGGGGCTGAGGGGTTATCTGAAGCAGAGCACAGCCTGAGCTGCTTCCACCGGCATCCAAAGTGTGCCCAAGGAAGGGTCTGGCTCCCACTCCATGTCACTTTGCTTTCTTGCTTCCCTCTCCAAAGCAGAAACAGTGTTTAAAAGGGAAGGAAACAAATCAACACTGTAAAATACCGGTTCCTTAAAAAAATGTCTTTCTCTCTCTGGACAGCACACAGCTTGCTGAGCCAGCCTCCTCTGTGCCTCAGGCCTTTGGCCAGCCCAGTTTTGTTCCCTTGCCAGAAAAACGGCAGAAATATGTGTCCACTTTGGCTTTCCCAGATCCATGGCGAGTCCCTGGGCTTGGAAAACACTGACCCGCTGGTGAGCCCTGCACAGGGCGGCTGCACAGCCTGGGGCCTGTCCTCATCCCCGCACTGCCCACCGCCGCCACACAACCCAGCCACTCCCCTCCTGCCTTGCACAGACACACATGTGGCTGGAGGAGAGTAACGGGCACTTTATTCTGCACTGGACAATGCTTTCCCCACTCCTCTCAAAGCCTTCCTGTTTTTCTGCTAATCTGGCACTGCAAATGCATTTTAATAATGGCACCTATTCAGATTAGTTTCCTTTTACACATTGATGAATTCCACCTGCTCGGATCTCCCACAAATCCAAGGAAAGAGACTGCAGATGTTCAGTGAGCACAGGGCCCTGGAGCTTGGGTCTTGGATTCCCTGCACTGTATAAACACAACACGTGAATTTCCACCTTTTATGAATGTTTATATGCTACACAGACTGTAGATAAGCCCACCTGTGAATGTATTCAACCATCACGTTAAACTCTCGGAGGTGCAGCTGTACTAAATTGTATTTTTTTTCTTGTTTGGATTACAAGGAATTCACTCTGAACAGACAATGCATCTAAGCTTGAACTACTCTTGTTTCCACTGATCCTCTCCTATAAAACTGCAAGGCAGATCCTGGCCCCAGAATACAAAATCCAGAGAGTTGTTCCAGCTCATCCTACTAAGGGTGAAGCCAGTAAGCATGTCCAGAAATAAATAGGTCCTGGAACTGTAAGTGGGTCCAGAAAAAAAAAAAAAAAAAAGAAAAGCTGTGCTATAATGAGGGTTTTCTGAGCTAAAACTAGGGTTTTCTGAGCTGTTTCAATAAACTGTGGTATACTCATGTAGTGCAAAAAAAGTCTAGACAACTTTTATCCTGTCTTTAAAGCACCGGGATTACAACAGAAAACTGTCAAAACCTCCTTGGGAACTGAAATTCAGAGTATCCTGTTCTTATTAAAGTGGTATGTTCTGATCAGTGCATTAACATATTATTTCTGCTGCCTTAAAATAGGTATGTAGATAAGTGTTTCTATACACATTTTTTCTTTCCAGTCGGTTTGCCATCTATTTGCAGTCTATTTTCAAATATACATGACTTACTCTAGCATGAAAAGCCAGTGTTGAATCACACACATTTCAGCAGTCTTTTTGGTTTGTATATGAGGATTTATCGTCTTTAATTTAGCAAGTTTACAGAACATAGCCAACTGCTTTTCTTTGCTTCCAAATAAAGTATGGAAAGTACAGTCTGTGGCAAGGGAAGCAGAAGATGAAAAGGCCCATCTGGGTATCTCTTTTTTTTTTGTTGTTGCAGCTGTTAAAAACTGAAACCCATTCTCCGTCAGAAAAATAGAATTCAATAGTTAATATGAAAAGAATTTTTCATATGTTATTTACATAAAGCATAAAGCATGTGGCTCTTTCAAAAACCAAATCCATTCCCACTGTAGATAAAGACAACTGCAAGAAGAGCACAGTGAGACACTGGCAAACTAAGGAACTGGGAGTTTATACAATTACAAACAAAGTTCTTATTCTCTGACTTTTTACAAGGGCAAAATAATGAAAAATATGCAGAGTGGTACCCAGATTTAGCATAAGCAGCTGAATTACTGTGGGTGAGGCTACTGTCCCTGCGCATGGGAACCGCCAGGGAAGAACTGCCACACAAACAACCGAGTGCTTCTGCCTGGCATTGTCATGGGGGCAAATGGGCTTATAATGAAAACAAAGTTGTGTTGCAGGACATCAAAGACCATCTGCAGGTTTGTGTTTTACTGAGATAAATCACAGCATCATCTGTAAAAATGTGATGCTTTACAATTTTTAGCATAATGAAAGCTTGGGTATATCCAAGAGCTGATGCGAACAAGGTTTTAGATCAACTAGAAAAATTGTATTAAAAATATATATGTTAATTTTGGAGGAGAAAGCCTATGCTCATTTAAGTCAAGGATTTATGGTATAGTTCAATGATACTTACAAATTGCTAACTGCAGTTGATATTTCCAAGAAAAGGGTTCCAAAGAGAAATCTTGAATTAAGGAAGAAGCCTATATTTCACATACATGGCAAGTTTTCACTTACAAAGTATGAAATATCAACTAATCAGAAGCAGTATCGAAGGTAAAAAAACCAGCACACACTTCATTATTTACAGCAATTTTAGAAGAGAAGGAAAGCTTTTCAACAAAAGCAAGAGAGAATACTCTGTTAGATTCTTAATCTACTTCTACAAGTATAACTACCTTTCAATTGCATGTGTCTTGATGCTTAAAACTAAATGCTCTGATCATCTTCACAAAGGAAACTCTGCTGTATAAAGGTACAGAGTCCTTGTAAAGATTAGGAAAACTTAAATATAGGCATAAGACTTGTCTGCAGACAGGGACATAGCACATGTCAACATTACTGTTCTCACTAAGAGACTGACCCCCACCTGGCTACAGCCTCCTTTCAGGGAGTTGTCGAGAGTGATAAGGTCTCCCCTGGGCCTCCTTTTCTCCAGGCTAAACACCCCCAGCTCCCTCAGCCGCTCCTCACAAGACTTCTCCAGATCCTTCAGCAGCTCCTTGGTCCTTCCTTTTGAAAGCACTCCACGCTCTTGAACGTCCTTTTTCTAGTGAGAGGCCCAAAACTGAACACAGGACTTGAGGTGTGGCCTCACCAGTGCCAAGTACAGAGGTACAGTCACTGCCCTGGTCCTGCTGGCCATGCTATTGCTGATACAAGCCAGGATGCCATTGGCCTTCTCGGCCATATGGGCTCACTGCTGGCTCATGTTTAGCTGCTGTCAACCAGCAGCCCCAGGTCCATTTCAGCAGCTTTCCAGCCACTCATCTCTAAGCCTGGAGCATTGCATGGGGTTCCTTGCATGGGGTTGTTGTGACCCAAGTGCAGGACCCAGCATGTGGCCTTGTTGAACCTCACACCATTGGCCTTGGCCCAAGCCTGTCCAGATTCCTCTGTAGAGCTCTCCCACCTTCCAGCAGATCAATACTCCCAAACAACTTAGTGTCATTCACAAAGTCACCTTGGCTGCCCTTGATCCCTTGATAAAGATCCCCTTAATAAAGATATTAAAGAGGAGTGGCCCCAGTACTGAGCCCTGGCCCCAATACTGAGCCCTGGGATACACTCCAGGCCTGGCCCTCCAGCCAGTTTTTTACCCAGTGAAGAGTGCACCCATCTACACCACGGGAATACAGTTCCTATGGGAGAATACCATGGGAAACAGTATTAAAAGCTTTACTGAAATCTAGGTAGACCACCTGTTTCAAGGAAGACAGCTGCTAGCCTGTCATTTCCAAAAGAGACCCTTCCGACCCTCAATCATTCAGAAAAGCAAAGCCTTTTGAGAATCCATCACACCTATTCTGCTGCTGGTCTGAGTCTGGGAATCCACATTCCAACGCCCTGGAGCAGAGTGGACAGCCATGCAAAGTGCCTCGTGCTGAACCGTGCTGTGACCACTGCTCAGGGAAGGTGCTGGAGGGTTGTCAGGGAAGAAATTACACCAAGGACAAAGCACATGGACTGGAAGGTCATCAGCACCTTGGAAAACAGCAACAACAAAAGGGACAGAATGTGATCTGGCACAAGAAGATGAGTTCTGCTGCTCAGGCCCCCATTTCTCGCAGGCTCAACGGGTGACACACGCTGTACTCTTTGTGATGCAAGGTAATCACTGTGTGTAATATATATATATATATGCATTGAAAAGTAGTCATAAATGCGTTGTTTAGTTGTTCTCAGGGAGGAAATGCAAATATTGATCTTGCAAAATGAAGGTGCTATCCTAAGAAGACACTGGTTTCTCAGTGTATTACAGTACTACTCAGACTAAACAGTATTACTCAGATTTTAAAATTTAAATTATTTATCATTGGAGATTCCAGAACTCGAAAATTTTTGCAAGGCAGGCAGATGATTCTCCATCCCTCAAGCTTTCATACCCAATGAGTCCTTGGAGGAGAATAGGACAGCTCAGCCTGTCATGTCAGTGGTGCTCTGCTGCTGGGGCTGCAGGTGCTGGGTAAGTTCTGCAGCAAGTGCCATAAGCAAGTGTAAGCCAAAAATGATTCCAGACTCTGTGAATACTGTCTGCCATCCTTGGACATCTCAGTATCTCTGTTTTCCAGACTGAGTGCGGATGCTCACACTATCCTCTTCCTGCCCCCAGACCATCCTCACTTTGGTCTGATCTACTTGGGAGATGGCAGAGAACTGCCTTCTTCTCTTGCTGCATGTGAATTTTGACCACAGCAGCTAATCTGTCCCAAAATTTCCATGTGAAGAAGAACTAAGGAAGATCTAAGTCTCCTGGAGGAAAGTTTTATCAGTTAATATTACCAAGATCTACATACCTCACCGTATTGGAAATGGGCTTTTATACAGCTGAGAAATGTGGTCTCTGCACCTTTTGCCCCTGCCCTTATTGTATGTGCATCACCAAGTTTATAATTCTTTCCACAATCTGTATTCCTATATTTTAGATGAAGGCCATCAGTGTTCACAAATGCAGAGTAACTACTGGCAATTATAATCCCAACACAAGCCTTCAAGAAATGTACAGTGCATAATTCCCTGCTACCTATGGGGTTTTATCCCATGTTACCTGGGGGTATCAGTTCACAGGAAAGGAAATCTGGGTCCTATTTGCAAAAATAGTGGTTTGTGGTTTACAATTTCACAGAATCACAGATTATTCTGAGTTGGAAGGGACCCACAAGGATCATCTTGTCCAACTCTGAAGTGAATGGCCTCTATGGGGATCAAACCCACAGCTTTGCACTATTAGCACCAGGCTCTAACCAACAGAGCTAATCTCAGTGACTTCTGTGGGCCAGTGAGATTTTGGAAGGAAGTCATTTAGCACTTAAGCACATTTTATCATTTTCATGTATGGCAGGGGAAATATGTATAGTTACATATGTCCAAAGAGATTAGGAAGATTATTTTAAAACTGAAACATTTGATGCTTTTCAACATCAACTGTTTATACAATTCCTCTTAAACCACTGTTTCCCTTTTCAAAATTAGCATCAGTGTTTGTTTCGTTTGTGAAACCTTGTTTGTGTCTGACCAATTGAAGTGAAGAAAAATGTGTCAGGAAGCCATTTGGAATACAGTGCCTCAGCTGCAGAATACAGCTCTGAGAAATTGAAATGAAAGTCAGTGTCAGCAAAAATAAATTGCATAATCCAGTTGTGGCTGGAAAGATACTACCGAAATTGGCAACTCGATGCAGCTATTTCTATTAATTTCCATCACATTGGGTGGGGTAATAAATACTTCATAAGAATAATACAGCAAGCTTTATTTTATTCCACATTGTGGATATCAAGCAATAGTGCTAGTAAACGATTGCCTTTAGGATAGGAAATGTTTTCTTCTTCACTCCTGTTCAGTCAAGAGTCTTTCTGCTGGTTCTGCCAACAAGGATGCCAATTAGTGTCAAGTAACATTTTGGTATTGCTGATGAGAGACAAAACAAAGGAAGCACAGTATGGTGAAATCAATTTACTGTACTGAGACACAGAAAAATACTATTCTTTTGTTTTTAAATAGGATCTAGAACTCAGTAAGATGGGTGGAGGGTGCTGTGGAGAGAATACCACTCCTGCGATTTTACAGTCTATGTCCCTAATTCTGAACTGGGAGTTCTCATTTCAAGCTCCCTTCTCAGAGGCAACCAGCATTACATGAACCTTCAAAGCGCATAGATCGTATTCTGTTGCTAAGATGAACCCCAAACAAGCTCTGTGTTAATTCTGTTAGCACATTCATCAATATTGCTAACACTATTCAAATTGTTGCAGTGGAATGAATGAAATCTCCTGTTTAGGAGTGTGCACAAAGCATGTTCACTCAAAGAAAAATCTCAAGAACATGATTCAGTTTGACTTTAGTTCCAGCTTCCCCATCAAGTCCGTGTGAAATCCTCACTGAGCTACCTTAGTCTCAATAAAAGCTGGGTGAGGAAGATGACAGTACCTTGAAGCAATGACCTGGTATTGACAACTGAGAAGACCACTTCCTTGGCAATCAATCAATCAATCAATTCCCAGCACCCTGTCTTTACTTAATTAGTTTCAAATATCTTTCTTACAGGGTGCTTTGCATGTGCTCTTGACTACAAGAGGATGGACAGGGGATAAATTTGCAGAATGGCCAGGGCAAAGCATAGAGGTGAGCAGAGCCAGTGTCAGTCAGGAATGCCCCCTGAAATCTGGCTTGACGGGGCAAAATTACCTGCTGAGCATTTGCCTTAGTTAATGAAACAATGGTTAATCTACAAGAAAAGCCACATCCTGAGTTAGCTCTGCAAAGATTTCAGTAGCAAAGTAAACCCAGCTTTGCACCAAATGTCAGGTCCTGACTTTATTTCCTCTGCAAAAACATCTGTATCAGCATAAATCTCACTTCTATATATATATTTTTTTTTTTTGGTAAGGAAAGCTTACCACATATGTAATACACAGAAAATACTCAGGTAAAAATAGGAATTAAATCATTGCTGCTATAAAGAGGAGAGGTGGCATACCTTTCCTGTCCATCAAGCTCCAAGGAGTTGGCACCCTATAAATCACGGGAAGCACAGGAGTAATTATAGTACTGAAAGCTGATTACTGTAAACATTCAGAAGTAGCTCCTAGTAATTGCAAGTTAATGTGAGCATGATTGCAACCATGACAGAACTGTGCAGGTCACTTACATGCCCATTCTCCATTCATTAAAACCGTGTTTTCTCGCAAAGTAACAAGCAACTTAGTCAATCTAGCACCTTGTATCCTAACAACCTGCTAATATCATCACTTATTTGTTCTCTGTCAGAATTAGGGTTGATGTAACAACACTCAGACCATCAGGATCTGATTACTTTCCCATTGTGCACTAAGTAATGTAGGTAACAGCTTCTGCCAGCTTGTTGTCATCTCCTGGCACCCCTTCATCACTCCCAGAGGCACTGCAACACATTTATGGTGGGAAATGCCTGGGCACAGAAGGGCAATGTGCACTGAGAGCAGATGATGACAACATGCAAAATGGGGTTTAGTGCCAGGGGTGTTGATTTCTTCACCCTCAGGGCAGAACATAGGGAAAACTCTGTCTCTTCCATGCTTAACAGAAAGAGCTTCTTGGTGAAGGTGCATCCACCAGACACACTATGCTGGACCACGAAGAAATATTTGATTCCTGACACAAAGAAGTTATGCCACCAGGACAAATGCAATAACACTTCAACCAAAAGTCATATCCTCTTTCTTGCCTAACATACTAGAACAACTCTGCCACATGACCAAGAGGGAAAGTTGCTTTTCTGGCCTCAGATTGTGCTCGGCTCCTCTCTTCAAGTAGGGAGATACACAGAACCTGAATGTTTTATTCCGCACACAAATTTAGCGTACTTATGTCTCTAAACCCTATTTGACCCTTACAAATCTATTTACCTCAATTACACACATTGCAAACAGCAAGTTCTACAAGTTAATTACTACAAGTGCAGGAGCACTGATTTTCATCCACATCCTTACATTGTTATTATACAGTTTCAAATTCCAGCCGTATTCTGCATTTAAGTAAGAATTTTCAGAAGCCACACAACGAGTTTTTGAAAAAGCCACCCCTACACTAAATAAAGTTACTTAGACTCCTATCTGAAATAATTTAGAATTTAATGATACTATGATCAAGAAGACAAGGGCCCCTCCACGTGATTTGAGCTGAAGAAAGTGCTACAGCAAGTGTAGCTTTTACTTTTACTTTTTACTTTGGCAGTAGGTTTCTCACCGTGCTGAATAATCCCGTGCTCCAAGAGCCTGCGGCCGAGCTGCTCCGCTTCACTCCGAGTCGTGGCCTCTCCCTCCTGGATCAGCCAGTCAATGAATTCCGACGCTACAAAGGTCCGTTCGTACTTGACTCCTTCCTCTTCCCTGGCTTGCAGAAGGGTATTTTCAGAACTCATCAGCCTGGTATAGGGGGGGGGAAATTGGTAGGGAAAATGGTTCTTCAGAAAAGCAATTCCAGATCTGTTCCGGTAAATCTCATTGATATTAAGCAAACATATATGAAGCTTTCGCTGACTTACTAAATCTTTCCTCAAGCTATCAATCTACTTAGGAATTGAATTATAACTGCTTAGTCAAGATATTTAGCCCTTATATCCCTGTGTGAAATTAATGCTTTCTTCTTTTTTCCCCTAAAAGAAAATTAGATTTTTAAGTTCCACCTTTCCCCTATTTGGTGTTTTACATTCTCTAAAAGTTACTGTTTAATCAACTTTGAAAAAAAATTAGCCTAAAAGCACCAGAATATGACTAATGTGTTCAAAGCTTCCTAATTAATATTTACAGTGAGCAGGACAATGCCCCAAAGTCATTTAGATGACTTTGAAAATTTTCTCCATAAGCTCTAAAACAGCTGCACAAAAATTCAAGAGGAGGAAAAAAGGTAGTTCTGTGTTTTGGGGGCTGATAAATATTGCACATCCAACACTTGGTGATGCAGCTGCAGTCAGTGAGTTGTACATGAACCTGAATACATTTTAATGTCTGAGGCTCAGAGTCTCTGTGCCTCAGCTGGCTCTATGCACCACCAGTAGAGGAACACGAGATATCCCTAAATGTCCTAGTAACTGGCATATAAGTAGCTGAAGGACACCAATAAAATTCTTCTCTATTCAAGATACCTATGCAAATGACACTGTATTAAAAAAATAAAAGAAAGAAAAAAGCCTCAATATTTTGTTAATGCAAAAGTCAACTTGAAAGTTTGAAAGAGAAGGCAGTTTGAAAGAAGATATGAGAATCATTTCTTTTTAATACAGAATTCCACAGCGTTTTTTTGGGAGAGGGGGAGAGACTGAGCACTATATCAGTTTCATTTTTTTCATAATTATTTTACTTATTATAGGCTAGTAATACTAGTGGTAAAACTTTCAGAATAACAGCTCAAGAATGGAAAGGTTATGTTTTGCAGGTAAGACTAAAAGGTCCCCTCCCTTCACCAACTATTTTGAAATAAAGGGCACAACTGAACTATAACAGGCATATTCTGGAAGTGCTTATCTTTGCCCTTCTGATAAAGGAATTGAAATTCATGTAAATCCATACATGAGCCATCTGCTTCTTAAACTGCCAGCATGTCCAGAGATTATGGAATATAACTTCACCTCCTTTGGGAAGGATCAGAAAAATCTGTGCCACAGGAACACAGAGACAAATTTCATTTGAAATTACAGTGAAGAGATTTGACAGGATCCAGGCTGTGTTATTTCACTGAAAGATTTCTTCTCTTGACTTTAACAAACACTAACCTGAGGCCTGAACCTACTGGATCTCATCACCAGGTAGCAGATCATCAAACCAGGCAAAGGCTGCTCAGCCACAGCTGTGTGTCAGTGGTAGCATAATGAACTGCTCCTTTAGATGTTGGTGTGTCATTGCCAGTACCTCTGAGCTGAGTAAGAACTGAGAAAGTCAAAATTAGGTGAAGTCAGGGATGAGGTCAAAAGCAAGAGTATGAGCCACAGGGGACAAGGTATTGACTCCAGAACTCTTGCAGACTTTATTCTTTTTTAATATTTTAATTTACAAGCATCTTGTCCCACAATATTTTGTCTGACACTAACCACATCCCATACAAACCCGATATGCTTAAAGGGACTATCTTTAAATGTGTTTCATTCACCAGGCTTTTCCCCACTCCCAAAAAAAAAAAAGCAAACCCAAAGCTTGTGTCTTTTTGTACCATCTGCTGCATGGTTACCCAGAACTGGTTACCCAGGCTCTGCAGGCACCAAATAAAAAATCCTTAGGATTACGTTAATTGTTCTTTGATGAGTCTATAATTAGTTGACCAGCTCATTGAAATCACAGATAGAAAGGTCCTTGAAAAGGCAATGCTAATTGTTAGATTTTTACAGAGGCACAAAAGAAATCTGAAAAATATCAAGTGGAAAAACACTCAGTTTGACATTTCACACCCTTCTGCATGTGCCCAGAATAGCACTGCCAAGGATTCGGACTTGTGAACAAACAGACACGACAAATTGCCAGTTTAAGAAACCCAGACACAGAAATCCATAGACTGACATCACTCACTGAAGTAAATCACTGTAACTCCATGGCTGTCAACAAAGCTGTACCAATTTACATCAATCAAAAACCTGGCCTTTCATTAGCCAGAACTGGAAACTGTCTCTTACTCTTTGTTTTCTCCTTGTTTCAAAAAAAACCATGAGGCTATTAATGTCAAAACATATTTGCTAAAACTGGTGTTATCCTGAATTAAAGGAATGTATTTAGCCAAACACCAAAATTCAAACGCCTTTTCAAAAGAAATCTTTAACCTTGTTTTATCAGAATAACTGCACCAGAGGATAGATGCAACTCAACCACTGGAGAGTTTAACTGAAAGTGATTCAAAGAATGCAGTATCAAAATTAGCTGAAAGATTTCCTGAAATTAAAGCCATAAATTTTCACTTCTTTCACTCTGAAATCTAATTAAAAAATCTCAGTTGATGTCAGCATCATGAAATGACTTACAGCTCCTAAACACAAGTGCACCAGAAACAATCATGTGGGCCTGACCAAACCCTATTGAGAATTGCAAACATCATAAAAATAGGATGCCTGCACAACTTGATTTTTTTTTTTTTAAGCCATGAAAGGTCTGTGCTGTATTTATATAAGATGTGCAGGGAGAGTTTTGTTGAACAGGAAACATGTTTATCTCATTCAATCTCTATGTGGTCAGTCCTGTAGAACTTGAAAGCTGATACCAACCTTAGATCTTATGAACTATTCAACAATTACAGACAAGACTGTAGGAAATCCAGTAGGTTTCATCTCTAGTGATAAACTTGAACCTCAAAGCATGTTCACAGAAATGATTACCAAAGTTTGCAACGATGTGTAGAGAATCTGAACTAATTCATGGTTTTCAGTGCAAATGAAGGGAGAATACAGAAACTGATTTTAATCTGAAGATGCTCACAGCAGGTGAAGGAGGTAATGCAACAAGACAGGAGAGGTCAGGTTACGAGGAGCTTTGTGGTCATGCAGAAGAGAGACAGGAAAGGGAGCTCCTCAGCAGAGGGACAGTCCTAATGTTCCTGTGTCCCAGGGCAGAGAACAAGGCATCTACCCAAAACAGCCATCTGAATGCAAGGAACCTGCCTAAGGCATCCATTCCTCGTCCCATGCAACAACCTGCTGATCCTCCTAAAGCATTTTTACCCACTGAGGGTACAAATCTGCATGGACTGGTGATGGGTAACGTCTGCAATTCTGGCAAGCACAAACTACATTGGCTTCTGAACACAGAGGTACCCCAGCCCTAATGCAAAGAGTGGAAAAGAGCAGAAAATAATTATAATGTCTATCTTAAATTAGCAAAGCCTAGTGAAGATCAGCAAACTCTACAAAATTAGACACAGATTTTCAAAATGTGTTGGATTTGGATAGATTTCCTTTGGCATAGCTGTGTTTCTCTTGCAATTAGGCCCATAGACATTTTGATAAACAAGTTGAATATGCTGGTAAGTGACTTCATGTTTGTGCATGAATACTTCTCCCAGTTGTTGCCATTTAGTAATTATTTTAATAGCACTGAATTAGTATTTTCTTTCTCAGCACTATCAGCAAACTGATACAACAGATATATTACTCAATCACACATTTCATTGCAGAACTCTTCCTCACTTTCAGCATTAGATTTTGAGTTTAAAATGTATCCAATGAAACTGGGAAGGTGGAGCTAATAAAGGTGCATGCACAAAAGAACTAACAAAACCTGAAATCTCTGCACAGTTGATTTGTTAAAATAAAAAAAAAAGTGAAGCCCAGGTATGTTTCCTTATCTGCCATGAATATAAAATACTTCCCATGATCCAGGAGCAATTTTGACTAGCTGTAACTGTCACATACTGGTTTTGAAATGCCAGCTATTTTAAATTTATACTATATTTAGTACTCAGGGCTGGTTTAAAAAGTTTCTGAACCTTTCAGATACATTGTCTAGGAGCAAGCACCTCATAAGGATGCAGCCATATTCAGATACAGGTGCTGCTTTTGGCATAAACTCCTTTTCCAAGACGGGAACCATCTCTACAGTTACAAACATTTTTCTGCTAGTCCAGTGTTGGACAAACTGGACAACAGACATTGGTTTGAGGAGAGTTCTCCATTCAGAGAAATGGTGATGGAAGCAAACACTGGTAAAACAGAGTTCTTTCCACCATGGCTCCTTTCATGCAGAGGATTGACATCAGCCTTGCCAACAAAACATTATTTTTCTTACAGAAGGTTGGAATAGAAACATAGACCAAAAAGAGCACTGTAGACACTCTAATCTGCTTTTCAGAGTGGAGGTCAGGCTTGTAGGCAGTGCATGTTTATGGAGTCTAAAGAGCAAATGCTTCGTAAGGCACAGAAGACTTTGGAGGTGGCTGATTCAATTCAACTGTCCCAGTGCACAGAATGGAGGATTTTTTTCCAGTGGTGTGGTTTTTTTATGTCTTATACAATTTATTATCTTTTTATTTGAAATAGTCACAGTCACTGTGTCTTGGGGAATTTCATATGATAGGTGAAACAAAAGGAGTGGCATTTACAATTATTTGTTTGTATTTTGGTTTCATTGCTCTTTCACCTAACTGGCCTTCAGAGCTGGCTAACCTTGAAAATAATATTTATTATCAGCTTTTAAACTTGGGTGTTTCCTGAGTGCTTTATTCTAAGAAGGAAACAAATTCTCTCCAGTGAGAAAATACAGCATCTCTCCTGGATGCTGCATGCTTCTGCTCCAAGCAAGCAGGAGAGTGGGTGGCATTCAGTCTAGAGCAATACTTCAAGCTTTTTGGTAAATAACATATCACAAGTTTTGCATTAATTTGTAGCATACGCCAGCATGCATTTTATTCTCTCTTCTTGAAAGTACCATGTCAAAATCTCTACATCCTGAATAAAAATGTCTTTAATTTTATATTTGGAAGTACGGTTATTTGACAGAAGTAATCCAGTGGGATATTCAGTATCTCAGCACAATAATCTGTTTCAAGTCGTAATTAGATTCTCTTGATTGGATTGGGGTATTTTTGAAACTACTTTTAATGTAACTTTTCTGTTATTGAAACTTGGCAGTCTGAAACACTGAAGATGAATTTCAGCTATGATTTCAAATTGTACCTCCATGTGAAGCTGTAGGTATGGAGTCTCCACAGACATATAGCTGCTTGTTCAATGCATTTTGGTGTACTAACGTTTCAGGAATTATGATTACGCTTTTCCATGACAAATAACTATGTAATTGGTTGAATTATTTTGATAAATAATTCTGTAACTATTTTTACAGAATCGATTTCAAGCTCTTCCATTTATGTTGAATTCTCATATAGGATGTATTTACAACCTGGAGCATCAGAAAATGCTATTTCTTTTTAAACAAATGCCTCTTCATTTGTTTTAAACTTTTTAAACAAAAAAAGTGAACATGGTGGAAAAGCAAAAGAAAAATGGGACAGGGAAGGACTCCCAACTGAAGTAATGGGATCACCCAGACCCACTCCTGCATGAATTGAAAGCCTCTGACTATTCAAAAACAGATTAACAAATATCATTTGCCTCTCATGGCACTGCTATCAACACATTATGAATACTGCATGCAACATACTTTTCATACAGTCTTTGTCCTCTCATGAACACCTTCACCTCATTGTCCAGAGGAAACGTCCCATCATCTTTTCTGAAGCGGTAGAACAGTTTGACATCCTTGAATTCTTTATGCTCATCACAGACTGAAACACAAAATAATTAAATTTAAAATGAATCTTCACACAGAAGTTAAGCAGTTGAGGATCCATTTAGCAGGTACTGCTGCTGAACTTCAAAGCAAGCACACATAGAGTCTAACCTGCTGTATTTCTGAGCACATAACTTTACTGAGTTCTAAAGAAAGGCTGAAGAAAACTTCCAGAGAGGTAACCAAATTTCTAGGTGAGGGAGGTAAGTTTTGTGAGTATTACTGCGAACATAAAGAGCAAAAAAGCATCCACCTGCTACATACCCAGAAAACCTTTTGATGAAAACAGTCTGTTGGCTTGTTTGTGTAAAAGGCCACCAGAGTAGAATGCCCAATAATTCAAGGTTTGTCAAACTTCTTGAAGTTTTTCATATTGATTAGCAATGCTGTAGGAACCTTGAGACTTGCTAAAGAAACAGTTAAAATCAAAGCCTTTTGCCCTCTGAAAACTGTCTCAACTGCACTGCCATGCCAGCTAGCAAATGGTCTTGAGCACACTGAGAAATCCCGAATTAGGTTTGTAAGACAGCAGCTGATGACGGGCTCTTGCAAATGCAGAACAGAGCCCCATCAAGGGCACAAACTGATGGGAAAGCTTTCCCAAGTAAGCTGCTCCTAACAGAGTTGTAACCCACTTACACGGAGTACCTTCTGCACCACAGAAGCAGGAACCCTTTCACTCGACATGGGACTTGAAAGGATGCTCTGAGCACTCTGCAGAACCAGACTGAACCTCTCTGAATTTACTTATCCCAGCTCACTTCACAAACTATTTTATTAGAGTGCAATATATGAACATTTTCAAGAAGCACCTGTTTCGTGTCTAATATATACACACATATATATAAAATTTCTTCTACAGTGTGCAATTGGATCCTGAGGAAGAAAATGCTTGAAGGTTATTAGAGCTTTAAACACGAATTCAGCAATAAAACATCTATTGCTCAATTAAATTACGTCACTCAGGCATCCGCACAACTCTTCACTGACATTTTCTCAATAGAGGATTAAGTAGACAGATTTGAATACCCTATAATTACTTTATTCTTTAACTATCTACGGTGAGTCCCAGTTTCCATAACAACCCTGAATTTTCATTTAATAGCTGAGCAGAAGCTGTAGAAGTGGCACTCATTCAATATGTGCATTTCTGACTTTAATTAAGGTGTTGTTAATGTACTGCAGATAGCAGCAGCATTGCTGCACAGACAATGACCTCTGCATAAAGTCAACATTTGTCTCTTCGTAGCCACTCAATTTTGTCTTAAAAAAAGAAACAAATGGTACATTTGCCATTTTGAAATGGGTAATTCTATAGGCTTGAAATTGAGGCCTTGTATCTTCTTTGCTCATGTGCTTCCCAGCTCCTTTGTGCCCCAAAAGGCAACTAAATGCTACCAGTGAATTGGAAGCCTCCTTTTCATCAGCATGAACTGTTATTCAAGAAGCTGAAAGGAACAGATCTCAAATAGACAACAAGTTTAGGAGAAAATTAATCAGGGCACAGCCGGACGACTAACTTCTTGCAGCTGTACCAGGACTAATGTTTGTGCAGCTGGTGCGAGGGACAGGGCCAGGGAACTAATCCACATGAGAAAAATTATCTTTTTTTTGCTGGCTGATTTTTCAGATGGGTTTTTCAGCTGGAGGACTGTGCTCTTAGGAGCAGGGAAGTGAGGGCAGCAAGGAGAGTGGGGACATGGTCCAGCTGAGGCTACTCTGGAGACAGGGAAGCAGCATCACAGGTTCCAGTCATGGGGAACATCACACCTCTTCAGGCTCTCGTCTCTTTCAGGACACAGATGACCTTGCACAGTAGCACAGTTCAAGGGAGATGCTCCATTTCTGGCAGGGAAAGAACCCTACCTGTCCTACACTTGGCTGAAGAGCAGGAGTGGGATTTCCCTTTGTGTCACAGCAGTCAATAAAATTTAGCTTAGAACTTTTTAGCAGCTGATATTGCACTTACCATGGTGGATAATGCTGTGATCCAGTAACTTCTGCACCAGTTTAATGGCTGTCTCCCTGTCAGAGGCCTCCTTATGATCAATCAGCCAGTCAATCAGCTCTTTGGCAACGAAGCAGTTGGGGTACGTTTTGAGGTGGTGTCGTCGATCTTTAATGACCTTTTCTTCGTGCAGTCGGAGCCTGGGGGTCAAATCACCTTGTAAGTATCATTTGCAAAGAGCCTCTGTAACCAGCAAAACTGGGACGAGGGTGGAGCAGTGGCACCCAAGCCCTGCTCACAGGATGGGCTTTGCAGGTGCTGGGCAGAAAAGGAAGAGTTTTGGTCACATATCCAGTGCTGGCACTTCACCACCAGGCAACCCACAACAACCATTTGTTACAACTTTAAACCCCATAACTGGAAAAACTTGCTTTCTGCTCAGTGGAAAGGTTTAAAAAACTGAAGAACAGCACAGCATAGTTAGTCCATTAAAATACGTCCTGTAGGTCAATTAAACTCTCAATAATTTGAAATTAATTTTCCCACATTTCCACTAATGTGTTCCATATTATTTTATAGTATCATTGCTGTAGATTTTTTTTTTAATCTCATTAACTTTTGCAGCTGTAGCTTTTCCCTTGGTCGGGTAACTGCATTTTGCCTCCAACTGTACAACAAGCATAGCATTAATGATTTAAAATTCACATGTGGAGCTGCTCTCTAAAAAGTTGCCTCCTACTCCAAATAAAGGAAAACTGATTTCTTGCTTGGGCACCTGTTGGCAAATGCTTTTTGTTTGCAAAATCTCCCTCACCATCCTGAAAGCAAATAGGTTGGCAGTGTTTGAGATGCTTGAGTCAGAATCCAAAATCCTGATCAGAGTAATACCTTGAGGTTCTGAGGTTCTGCATCTTTATGCTTAGTCATTTTTTCCAAATAAACATAAGCAACATTACCAAAAAATTAGTGGATAGAGAGTTTTAAAGTTGTTTGAAGTTCTACACTTTCCTGTTCCATTTTAATGAATCATATCAGAAAATCTGTTTTTGTAGTGTCTATACCACAGTTCTGAGGAAAGCACAGAAACAACAATGCTTGGGCCCCTATCACAAACAGAAACATTGCTGTTCATTTACAAGTGGGCAAGATCCTACCTTGTAAACACTCTCACTGACTTCAAAGAGTCCTGAGCAATGCTAGAATAATTGTAGGGGGCACAAGGGTGATAGCTCAGAAGGGTGTTAACATGAGCCTCAAGAAGCACAGAGCAGGAGTCTGAGCAATTTTCTTCTCGATGCAATTCAGACATGAAATAATAATTTCTCTTTAGAATCATATAAAGGGAAAATATTTGGTGGGAATCAGTGAAGAAAATATTAGTAGGACATCAGACAAGACTTATGTAGGCTTCTACCTAAAAACAGCAGCAAAGCAATGCTTTGTCCTGCTGCATTTAGCCTTGAACTGCACTGCAATGGCCAATCTGGAATGTGAGTTCAAAACCAGCTTTGCGAACAAAAAAAAATGCAATACTTTTATAGTAAAAATACTGATAAATCAGATTAGTATTCTGGAAAGAAATGCTGGTAGATATCCCACGCATTGTGAAATTCTCTGAGCTAAAATATTTTTGCTTAAAGCATATTTTCCAGATGTGCTCTAACAGCTGTTGCCATGCTTAGAAAGAAAAGCATACCCAGTTTTAATTATAGAACATGCAATTATCAGTATGTCTGATGGAGCTCTACAATTAAAATACGTTCCAGGTTCTGTTAATGTTCACCCAGTCTTATGCCACACAATAATCTGCAAGAACAAAACTGGAAAAAGAGTGTACAATACATATTCAGACAGCTAAACCCAGCTTTCAGTCAGTGGTGTAAGTCTAAATGGATGGAGTTCATGTGATACAAGAGGGAAACTCCCTTCTATGAAATTCTTTGTCCACATGTTGTATAGGAGTGTGCCAGGACTGGTCTAGCATTTCACAAACAAGTCAGTAGTCAAGAGCCCCAGAAACGAGTTTATGTCTTGAATCCTGACTGCAGGCTTTCCTGCAGTTGGTGGGCTTATAAATACTTCAATTCCTCTGTCATATTAAAAGACACAGATTCCCACTACAATCTTCTTCCTCCCGCAGAGGATGTATAGATAGGGTCTCTCTGTACACCTCTTCTTCTATATCCATAAAACTCATAGATATTTCATTGTCTTAATTACTTCCACCCACTTGCTAATGTGGATCCAAATTTGCTAAGAGGCTACAAAATCATTAATTCAAAGAAAACATGACCACATAACCCATAACAACACGAATTTCCAAATAATGTAGGAACTTCTTCTTCAGTCTATACCAATTATACCCATATTGAATTATGTCCAGGCTAATTTATTTGGAATAACAAACACAACGGGAATTTAGAATTTCTTTTTGGTGTTGTATGGTGCTCTCTTTGTCCCTCATCTCTAGAAAACTGCAAAAAGTCAAACTCTACAGAGGAGAAGTAGCTCAAGAAATTGACACTGTACCTAGTGTAAACTAAAATATAGAAGCCTCAGGTAAAGTTATTTAGCATAAATTGCAGTGTGCCAATCAAAAGTTCAGGCAGGAATTCAAAAACTGTGTCTGTGCTCAGAAGTATTTATCAGAAGCCAAATCAAATGGGATAAAAAGGAACAAAATGTACCAGTGAATACAATTATACACTGGAACCAATGCTCAAGTGAAGTGGTAAATTCTTTATCCCTTGGCATTGAGAAACAGGCTTCTCACCAAAGTCCTTGATGTTTTCCCTTTAAGTAATGTTAATCACTTTATGTCAGCTAGTCTGCACGATGACTGGAAAAGACCTAACTTGACATCAAACACATTTCTCTCACTAGAAGCAGTTTTTCTCAAGAGCTGCTCAGGAGAATTATCTGACTGACAAACCCGACTGGTTTGAGAGGAGAAGGGGAGAAGAGAGAGGCAAACAACAAGGGGTGATGAGGGGACACCTTGATTCAACAAGCCTTTGAAAAGCTGACCCACTTTCTACAACTTAATAGCTTAACACCAGAAAACTATCTTGTGTACACTAGTACATCATCCATATAGAATTCCATATATTATTCAAGATTACCTACCAGATTTTCATGTGGAGACAAAGTCTGCCCTACTTGAGGAAAACAATATAAAATGAAGAGTGTTTGAGCAATTGCCTGTGAATTGTAACAGGCATATGCAACCCTTTAATATTTACGAATTTATATCCGTGGCTCTTATTCACATTTACAACAAATAAAGACAGGCTGTACTTGCAAGCATGCATGCCAGAATAGTTTTCTTGGGGGTTTGTCTAAACAGGAGCTGCTCCTAATTGACAGTATGTAGGGACTTTTGGTCCAAACAGAAGCATCTTCCTCCTCCATAGCATGGAACAGGCTAACTTGGAACACACTGCCCCTGCTTTGCAGTAAATGTGTTCAGAGCTATCTGGAACAATGTGAGTTGTTGAGATGTCATTAGATGTTTTCATGATAATGGAAAAAATCTAAAATTTTGCCTAGAAATGAGGAATCAGGCACTAACTTGGGATGAAATTGCTCTTGCAGCTACGTGAAACTTGCATTTTGTTTTTCACCAACAGGGGCATTTTTGTTTCCACCAGGGACTTTATGCATTTTGAAGTTCCTTGCCTCTTTTCTGAACCAGTGGGTAAGGATTTATGAGACAACACCTGCACAAGAGCTTAGCTTTCCTTTTAAACCCCAGAAAAGGCCAGCCTGATGGATGCAGACAGTAAGGGTATCATTAACTGGACCACCGTCCAAGTATCTCACCCAGATATTTCCTGCTATTAAGTCTAGTAGTCTGTGCTTGGCTAACATAGGTCTTACAAGGCACTATCCAATCTTAATTTCTGTGAATGAAAAAAACCTAAAAGCCTTCTGTTCTTCTTGGTAATTTTCTGAATAATTGATCTGCCAATTCCTAGTACATCCTATATAGTCCCTACGTTTATCATAGCAAGGCTCAAAAAATGTGCTAGGAACAGGTTGGTCCCTGACACTCTAAACAGACAACACAGTATGAAGATTTTCGTAATGGGCTCCACTCATTGACCTCTTTTAACATTCCTGAAACAATCACACACACACCTAAAGATTCATATATCACAGTCATAGAATCATAGAAACACAGAATCACAGAAACAGAACAGTGTGGGTTGAAAAGGACCTCTGAAGGTCATCTAGTCCAACATGAACAAGGACAATGAGCAGGGACATCTTCCATTGTATCAAGTTGCTCAGAGTCTTTCCACACTGACCTTGAATGTTTCCAGGGACGGGGCATCTACCACCTCTCTGGGCAACCTGTTCCAGTATTTCATTACTCTCATTGCAATAAATTTCTTCCTTATCTCTAGTCTGAATCTACCTCTTTTAGTTTAAACCATTACCCCCTGTCCTATTTCAATCAGCCCTACTAAAAAGTTGGTCCCCATCTTTCTTCTAAGCCCCCTATAAGTACTGAAAGGCCACAATAAGGCCTCCCTGGTGCCTATTCTTCCCACACTGAACAGCCCCAGCACTCTCAGTGTGTTTTTCTGTTTACATGAGGGGTGATCTATCACTTTAATCATCTTCATGGTCCTTGTCTGGACCTGCTCCAACAGGTCCATGTGCTTCCTGTGCTGAAGGCCCCACAGCTGGACACAGCATTCCAACTGAGGTCTCACCAGAGTGCAGTAGAGGGGCAGAATCAATTCCCTCAGTCTGCTGCCCACAATGCTTTGGATGAAACTTTTTTTTTAAATGGAAGAACAAGACACCAGTGAAGAGATCATAGAAAATGGAAATTCTCATCAGAATTTACTATTTAACAATACACACTGATGTTGTAATTAATCATGGCACGAAGTAAGTCCTGCCTCAGCATGCACAACTGCTGCTGAGGAGTTCTGGCATGCTCATGGGTTATTGCTGTGTTAAACCACGCTGGATAGGGAACCCTTGGTTTCAGGGACTATCCCAGACTGAGCGCTGCCAGGTAGCATTCACTGAACTACTACAATTTTATCAAATTTGGGTAAACTCAGAGAAAAACCATATTAGATCCCTGGAAAATTAGCAGCCATATGGAGAGAAGCAAAGCACTGCAGGTGGTTTTTGCCATCTTAAAAGTCTTTCAGAAGTTTCATGTATATGGAACTTCTATAAGAGAAGGATTTACTTATTTCCAAGGAAAACTAGTCACAAAGTCATTTGTGACAAACATATATGGACAAAAAAGTATCTTGCCAAAGGTAAGGACAATTTATGGGGGCTAAAGATCATAGGTTTTTCACACCTCTTAGAGTATAGGTTTTTCACACCTCTTCTCAAGGAACACCATATGTGCTCCACTGGCAGGTAAGAATTGTGTCTTTCTGTTTGAAATAGAACAGTTTTGTATCCTCCCAGAGGCCACAAAGTCTGGTGTTTTCTGAATGTAAGCATATGACCTATCTGGAGTGTGCTAGACAGGCATCTTACTAAAAGGCTGCATTTTCCAAAGTGTCTAAGTGACTTAGAAGCATAAGTCCCACTGATATTTAAAACTCACAAGTCAGTTGCAGACCAAATTCAGGACAAAATAAATGAGCCTGAGCCAGCATTTGTGTATATACACACAATCTGGAAAATACAGAACGACTTGAAATGTCCTTTATACTTAACTTTTGCCTTTGCATTGTCAGCAAAAAAATAAAATAGGTCAGTAAGGATATGAACTTTGTACACAGAGGCGATCGTGAAGGTACTCTGTGAATGCAGTGTGTGTTGCTGGGACAAGCATTTCCAGCCGGGCTTGCCAAGTCTCAGCTGAAGTGTCAGCGTTTCACTGCTGCCTGTTCCCCTTTCTATTTATGCTCCAGCTCTGCAATCACTTAGTTCTGTTACTTGATATTCACAGGAGCTAAAATACCCTTTAAAACATGGGGTCATACTGGAAACAGGATGAAGATATTTCTGTTTTGGTAGCCGTGGCAGAGCAGGAATTCTACCATCTCAAATACGTTTAGAAAGGGTGTCTTCAAAGCTGCCCCTGATATCAGTTCTCATCACTGTGATAATCTCCACTTTTTCACTCACAACCATGCATGTAGTCAATGTGAAGAGATGCCAGAACACAGAGCCAGATAGTGAGACTTCAAGTAAACCATCTCTTCGTGCACTGCAGAGGAAATCCTAAAGCTTCCAAAGAGTGACATGCGGCTTTAAATAAAACATTGAGGCTGCCTCTTTTATGAAGTCTTTTTTTATACATTCAGAAAGTACTAAAGCCACTAAGCCTGCAACCAAACATGCACAGGGACGTCCCCAACACTCATAACATCTTACTAACACTGTCAGGGATCAAAACAAACTTTGGGGAAAGACACAGGCATTGCTCAGGGTCTGGGATGAAATCAAAATGATGTCTCTTTGAAGCCACAAATTCGGGCCAGAAATTCAGAGCCACAGCCTCCAGAGTACTCCAGACTGCAGAGGAAATTAGATGTGTGTGTTTGTATTGATCTGTCATAAAACTAGAGACCCCTTGTAAAGCCTATGGAAGCTGTGAAGTGACTAATCTCCCTGCCTGCCAAGCCATTTCACTCGCATTTCACTTCTAAGTAAAATGTGTACAAACATGAATAATACATCTAACTGCCTGTGCACTTGAACCTTGAGAGCTTCTGTCTTGCTGGAAAGCATAAAACTGTGTTTTATAAAGAAGAAAACACAGAATACAGGCAAGTTTTTATTTCACCTGCCCCTAGTCATAAGGACAGTGGAAGTTTTCCTGCCTCACTCCAGCTGCTCACTCTCTAGGCAGAAGCTGTCAGAACTCAGCAACTCACAGCCCTCCTTCTCTGTATGGATGTCAGACATAATTGTGCTTCTCACTCATGTATGGATGAGCTGGGATGCACCAAGGCACAAATCTATGCAGGTCAAAGTCTATGGGATACTACTGTGTGGATCCCCAAGAGAACTGATGTACTTTTCACTGAAGAATAAGCCATCTTTGCTTATATCCATCAACTAGGTTTCATCCACATTAATTTGCTGAGTCTCTGCTGCAAGGATATTCTTAGGCTTATCAAAACAATATTTACTGGGGGGATTAACTTTCTGGAGGATATCTTCCCAAATCTGAAGATGTCTAGCATAAACCACCAAAATTTCAAAGTACACACCAGAAACCATAGCAGAACTGTTATTTTAGACATCCTATGACTGGATTAACACGGTAGTCCTTAAGCCCACCGACTCTTGTAGACTTATGCATAAAATACCTCTCAATAAAGGAATTATTTTATGGATAGCCAGTTTAGGAAGAAGCAGTGTAGGTCTCAAGGGAGGCCAGTGAAAATCAATGAAATTTGTGTCAGGGAATGCAGGCCTGTTATCTCAGTAACATGGCTGGAAGGAGAGATTGTTCCTTTGAAATGCTAAATGGGCTAAACAGGGCAAATAAAGGTCAGAGAGCCCAAACCCTACTGCTACAGCTATTCCTGCTAGCACTGCCATTCAGAAACTTGGAGAGACAGACCAGCAGCTGGGGAATAGAATGCTCAAGTACAGGCCTGCATCACTGGAGTCAAGAAGAGGGGCTGCACCAAGCACACAAACAGCTATGGGTACCAGGAAGCCCTGCTGTGTGAGAACTCCTCCCTTGGATGCACCTTGCATGCCAAGGGGGTAGGGGAACCCAAAAAAGTTACAGGCTGAGGTCCCTTATGCAGCAAGGCTGACATCTCTTTTACGCTTATCCAGAGGAAAAAGCTGACTGCCTTGGTGGGCACTTGCACTGCACGCAGCAAGTTTCAGACAACCTGAGAAACAAGAAGGTCTTTTCACCCACCCATCTCTCAGCACATCTGGAGAAGAGCAAACCTGTAACACTCAGAAAGCACCACAGCACTGAACAAGCCCACAGTGCAAACAGTAAAAGGGGATGTTATCTGCCAGAGATAACCCAAGAAATCCGTGGGAGAACTGAAATTAGTCAAGTGCCTAATCTCAAGCGCAGTTTGGTATTTCTCCCACCCTGTCAATAAGTGACAAAGAGTTTTGCTGGGACATTATATGGGTAACCTCTGAGCTCAAAGTCCTTCCAGGCATGGCTGCTCTCAGCCTGAGAACCACAGACCTGCAGGGGATTTTCTCCCTGATATTTTATGCTTCTCAGTGGAGCACCAACTTTTTGGACTTCTTTCAGTGGTCCTTGGCAACCCTACTGAAAGCAAGAAAAAAAAAATCTACCTTCATCATTAATAATGCATCATACTGCAGTAATATCTCAATGGTTTTCAGCAATTGTTTTCCATCTCTACAAAAAACTCTTATCCAAATACTGTGCTGTGTAAACATGAGTGTCCTTAGGCATAAATACCAGTACCTGACAGGTAATACAATGAGCAATAAAATACTTAGTGTTATATACTACTGTTAACAAGCCCAATTTTATATTGGGGCTATGACTCAAGACCTTTTATTCACTTCCAAGAAATATGTAGGTCCATCTTAAAATGAATATAGATGCAATACTATTTCAATATACAGTATGTTGTATTAAAGCCATCAAACTTTGTTTATCTCTTCACATCCTAAATGAATAGCTTATTTTCTTTCATGTTGAGTAGAACTACATTACCAGGATTTATTTTAATTTTGGAGGAAGCTATGATAGCAGTAAGTGCAAAAGTATTCACTAAAAAAGGCATTTTGTGTTGAATTTCTTTAAATTAAAAAAATTCCTACCATGTTTTGACACTGATACATGCTTTTTTTGCCTCCTACAGCTGACAATACCACAAGATGCAGGATGTTACAGTGAGCAATGACATGATTCAAGGGAGTTCTTTCCACTGTCTTAGAGAAGTCTATTGAAATCCAGGGGTTGACCACTAAACTGTAAAATAAAACTGGAAAACTGATGCAAATTTTTAAACACTGAAAGTAATGATCCATTTGACTGGATTGCCTAGAGGTGATTAAATTGTTAGTGGATGACCTTCACAGTTCATAAATAGAAATGGAGGAACAGGTAGGACTATAAAATGTAAGGTTGTGCACTAGCAACAAAATGGTCTGCTGAAAACGGAGAACTCGAAGGCTGAAAGCTACAGAGAGTAAGAAACAGCTGAATATGCAGTAGTGAATCTTTCACTGCACACAGGCTGAGACCATACAACAGGCTGAGACTATACAAAAACCAAAGACAACCTTACATTGTACTAACAGAGATGTTTCCAGAAACGAAGGGAAATCCAGTTGTTTATGTCATTGCATATGATGCTACAGAACATCATCTAAATACTGTGTTTTGTTCATACCATCTCATTCAAGAACAATAAGCTCAAAGAAATGCAATGATGTAGCTCTACTCTGGTATGAGAAATGATGAGCCAGACTCATGAGCAGAGAGAAAAAAAATACTGGATTGGGAGTCTGGCCTTACCTAGACAAAAAGTGGGAGGAACAGAATTGCTGTCTATAGTATTTCAGGTGAGTTGAAAGCAGAGAGCAAGAAAAGCTATTCAAGTGATGGTATCCTGATGTAAGAACTAGACAAAGTTTTGTAGAAAAATGTTCTAATTCTTACTTAAGGCAAGAACTTAAATGATTTTCAGGGAATTGTAATAAATATATCAAAGGATTATGTATTACAATATTCTTCTGAAGACCTTCCAGTCCAGTGTTTTATGATTACATGATTTACACTGCTATCTAAGAACAACCTTGGGAATACTACAGGGTGGAAGAATATCCGAGGCTGGCCTTTGAATGTATTATACCAGGACTCAGCCTTTTTTAAGTCCTGGTTCATGTCAACTACATAAAGGAAAAGTTCAAATGCTGCCTATATTAAGACACTTGCTGTTTATATTAAAGCTTCTATTAGAAGTGTGTATGCAGATATACAGACATTCCTTGTGTGATTGCCAAAGCTCAGGAGCTGTAAGTACAACAGACATCCACATTTGGGAGCACGCTTCCTTGCTTTTGCCACAGGGTGTTCCTTGATTTTCATTTTTACTATGCAAACATGCAATAGTCCTTTACCTGCTGATTGGAAGGATAGGGATTTAAGGATAGGGAACCTCCTCTTGTGTCAACACCAAACTAGTGGCATGCTTTCCTCCAACATCTGAAGGAAACCCTACAACCTGTGTGACACACAACTGTGTCAAGACACAGCTGGGGGTCTGGAGTGAGCAAACCCCATCAGCTGGGTAGCAGCATGCA
Source organism: Climacteris rufus (assembly GCA_013398175.1). Classification (NCBI taxonomy): domain Eukaryota; kingdom Metazoa; phylum Chordata; class Aves; order Passeriformes; family Climacteridae; genus Climacteris; species Climacteris rufus. The sequence goes on from VZRZ01007703.1 coordinate 1,345,730, forward strand.
CAGAGGCTAAGAGCCTGCTCTGCTTCCCTGCTAAATCAAAGTGTAGAAGCCAGGAGGAGCTGCAGTGGCAGAGGATCCTTCTGCCAGCTCCATATCCCAGCTGTGTATTTTACTCTTGGCTGAAGTCTCTACATGTCTGAACTCACCTGGTTTTCCTGCCTCCACGTGCAACATTTGCTCATCCTGCTGAGACCCAGATCACCAGATTTGCAGGAACCTCCAGGCTCTAACCTGAGATCTTGTGAAGTTACTGCAAAGAACCTGTCTAGTCATAGTCAGCTTAGTCTTCTTAGCCTGGAATTTGTCTAATTTTATACAGTGGTACATGACTTTGTTTATTTATTGAAATAATACAGAGTATGTAATTATTAAAGTCAATAAATCAAAAGAGGTTAGAAGTCTAAACAGAATGAAGTTACAGCCTTTTAGAGTTCCCTTTAAGTTGTCTTGTCTTTGAGAGTAAAATATAAGCCAGTATGACCTTTCCAGTGAGCTGGAGGCATCAAACGAGTATAATCCTAATTAACATTCTGCTCATTTATACATGTTCTTCTTATTGAGAATTCTGTAACGTTCAATAAGGTTTCACTGCAAGTGCCAAAAAAAAAAAAAAAAAAAAAAAAAAAAAAAACCCAAAAAGAACACTTTAAAAAATG
>VZRZ01007703.1:1346421-1361992 GCA_013398175.1 Climacteris rufus
AAAAAAAAAAAAAAAAAGAAAAAATAAACCACCATCTACAGATTAACAAATGAAAAATGTCTCAGAAATCTATTGATTGCCCCAGACTACACTGAATGAGTTCCAAATCAATGTGTGCCAATGGTAACAATGACTTTACTCAACAATTTTGCAATGTAACACTACTGCATTTATTTTTTACACACAGAAAGGATTGCTCTCTGACACAAAAGTTTTAATGACAAAAAACATTCTATCTGCTTTAAATCTCTTTCTTTATGTAGGTCATACAAACATGTAACATGAAGAATCATGGTATATGAATTTAAGGGGATTACCTAATGGCATGAAGTTGTTCACTGCCTAAATTCTGGTAGGCTAATGAAGAACTTTATCATTAGGGAAAATCTATTACTAAAAATCCTAGTTGAATACTAATTCTATTTAAAATATTTTCCTTTTGCAAAAATCTAGCCTGGGGATGGTTTTGTTTGATTAGCTCAGCATTTTTCTACATCTTGTATATGAGATGAACAGATACACAGCTGTGGCATAACCACGCTTTATGGATAGTTTCTTCTGTCAGGATGCTATCAAGGATCTCTTCTTGTTTGATTAGGCCTTCTCAAATGCTTACAATTATATAAGCATTGAAAGGATAAATATTACAGAAGCATTCTTCCTCTCCTCTAAGATTAAATGGAAATTTTCCTTTAAAATAATAAATAAATCCCTAAGGAGTCCAGAAAAGTTCTGCTGGTGTATTGAACAGCTTGCTCCCATTCCTGGCCCATGTGTTTGCCATTTCTCCTTCTAGGCAAAATTCTCTCTCCACACGTACAGAAAGCTCAGTGAACAGGTATTTACGTGCTCTGACAATAAATTCAAAATGTGACTTCTTACTGCTTTAATAACACAGAACATGCACCCTGAGCCTCCTTCACCAAGTAACAGCATCAGCTTTACCTTCGCATCAGCCCCAGTAGAATGCTGCTGGATTTAGATTATAACAATATGCTTATGTTTACAGCATCCTCCAAACTTTGTCTCGGGCCTCTGCTTGAATCCAAAACACGTTGCACAGACAGTTAGAGACAGACTTTCGATGGGCAATGGGACAAGAGGATCTGAGTGGTTGAGTTCTGCACTGTGCCTTTCCACAGACTCAATTATTCACCCACCATCAGTGCACATGGCCCAACACTGTGTGTTAATCCAGTTCATTATCTCAAGACGACCCCTGACATCACCTGTCCTGAAGAAAGGCAGAACTGTAGGGCCTTGGCTCAGGTTGCTCCTCAGATGGTTTCAACAAGCACAGTTGGGCAGACAGACCACAGGAACCTCTTGTTGAAGCTGCCCAGGCACATGGAGGATGGCTAGAGCACATGCCAAGGTTTAGCCCATTATTCATGCTGGCTATCAAAGCACACTACAGTGTTAATCAGGTCTTAATTTGAATGTAACCAAAACGAGCTTTAAGAATGTTCCCTTTCAGTGAAGAATTTTTCACAATATCCAATCTAAACCTCCTCTTGTGCAACCTGAGGCCATTATTTCTTGTCTTATCGCTCATTACCTGGGAGACCAACTTCCCCAGCTAAAGTCTCCTTTCAGGGAGTTTTAGAGAGTGATAAAGTCTCCCTTGAGCCTCCTTTTCTCCAGAATAAACACCCCCAGCTCCCTCAGCTGCTCCTCATCAGACTTGTGCACCAGACACTTCCCCAGCTCCATTACCCTTCTCTGGATTTGCTTCCAGCTCCTCAATGTCTTTTTTTGTAGTGAGGCACCCAAACTTGAACCCAGGATTCGAGGTGTAGCCTGATGAGTGCTGAGTACAGGGGGACGGTCACTGCCCTGGCCGTGCTGGCCACACTGTTTCTGATACAGGCCAGGACACCATTGGCCTTCTTGGCCACCTGGGCACACACTGGCTCATGCTCAGTTGCTATCGACCAGCACCCCCAGGTCCTTTTCCAAAGGGCACCTTTCCAGCCACTCGTCTCCAAGCCCAGGGTGTTGCATGGGGTTGTGAACAGAATGCAGGACCTGTCATTTGGCCTTGTTGTATCTCATAAAATTGGCCTCAGTCCATTGATCCAGCCTGTTCAAATACCTCTGCAGAGCCCTTGTATCCTCTGGCAGATCAACACTCCCAACCAACTTGGTATCATCTGCAGAGTTGCTGAGGGTGTCCTGGATCCCCTCGTCCAGACTCTAGATAAAGATGCACAACATTTCAGTCCATATGTAAGAACTGCTGAAACTGCAAAAGGTTTGTGGCCACTGAGGACATGATACCATTGATTAAGTGTCCAATACCTTTCTGTGCCTTTTCCTAGAGGCTTTTCATTTTCTGAGAGGGAATACTGCTATTTTACATAAAAAGATGTGCTGTGGAGTTTTCAGCCTGCAAGCAAAATTTCACAATTTTCAGTCCAGTGGAACTTCTCCTTAGCCACTATATGTTTAAATAAATTCTTCTTTCCATGTTTATGTGCCTCTCCTGAACAGTTTATGCAATCCGTTCTTTCTTCCTCCTTTGGCCCAATAATGTCTTTCCCAAGAGTACTGTTGTTACTGGCCCCATGTAAACACAAATGTTCCATATTCATCAGAAAAGAAAACAACACAGAGTACAAACATATTTAATAAGAAATTATGTAGAAAACACTCTTTCAGCTGGTATTGATTTACAAATTCAACTAAGAAAAGTAATATGAAGTTCTTAGTATTTTAGTTTGTAGCAGCTCTAGACCCTCTGTAGTGCAACAAAGTAAATGTAAGCAATTCTCTTTTAACCACTGGTGTTTGATTCTTTACAGTAGGTCCAAAGTATAGCACTTGGAAAAACCACCACTTTCTAGAACACTAAAATGATTGTATTTTCCCCAATTATGAAATATCTTAAAGGATCTAGCCCTTGCAACATTATGATAAAGCACAATGGCATATAAAGCAAAAATCTCATTGTTTTGTTTGTGTTGAAAGAAATATTTTTTAAAAGGTGGGATAATGGTTGGGCACATGCCTAATATAATCATGTCTCTGACTGCATCTGTAAAGGCAAAGAAATATATCTCATTACATTCCCAATTGGATTGCAGGATGAGATGTGCCCCTTAAAGAGAAAAAAAACGTTAATAGATAAAATACCTTCTTCCCTCAATGTGTGAATGAAAATCCTCTTTACACAAGCAAAATTTGAGCTGCAGGACTATGCACAGGAACCTGTGCACACAATTGGACTCCCAGACTGCTCCCTTTGTGCACAGTGTGAGGGGATTTGGGAGTGCCATGCAGGCAGGGAGAACACAGGAGCAGGTGGCTGGCCCTGAGATTACTGTTCCTCTTGTAATGCCAGCACGGCACAGCCAGCAGGATTTCTGGCACTGTGGCCTACTGGCCTTACAGCACTTATTACTGTCTACACTGTCTCCAATCCTTTCTCTATTCTCATTCTTCAAGGATTGCTGTAAAACCAGCATGTCCCAAGTACCCACACCCAGGTTTCTGTCCCCCAAGTTCTTGAGGTGTGCATCTACAGATCACAAACATCTTGGAAAGCAATCTTGGTGGTGGGAAGAGGTGGGATGCTGGCATCTCATGAATCTCACATGATCTGGGGTAAAATCCTAGCTTAATTTAAAACATTAGTAATCCAACTTAATCCTAGCCTAGATAACCTGAGATCAAGGGAGTCAGGTTGTCACCTTCACATCTTCCTAAAAATCTCAGCTGAAGTAGAGATATTTCAAAAGTTCTTGGGATTCCTTTCGAAATGGACACATTTCTCATCCTTAAACCTGCCTAAAAAGCCGGACAATGTGAGAGCAGTAGTATGAGCTAGCCCAGCTGATTTTTCACTGAAGTAGGATAGGAGGCACTCTTAGAAGCCTCCCACCAGTGTCACTGTGTGGATAACCATTTCTGAAAGCCAGACAATGTCAAAAAGCTGATAATATCAGCCACCATAGCTTAAAGAAGGCATCACACTATTCCTCCATAAAATATTCAGTTGAAAGGGATCTCCTGAGGTCATCTGGTCCAACCTATACTGAAAACATAACCAGTTAGTACAGGTTGCTCAGGGTCATGTCCAGGCAAGATTTTAACATTGCGGAGCTTTTTTGGGCCCATATTCCAATTTTTTACTTACACTCACATTGAATAATTCTTTACAAATATCTAATTAGAAAGTCCCTTGCAAATTTTGACTACTGCCTCTTGTACCATACCTGTGCACTTTGGAAAATTCTCCCCCCTTTCCCTACACCTTCCCATTTTAGTAGTTTTAAGATCTCTCCATGCCTTTCCTTCTCTAGGCTGAGCAGACCCAGCCCTCAGCACCTCCTTGTACATCACATGCTCCAGCCCAATGCCACCCTGAGAGCCAGCCCTCCTGGGGACTTGTGTCTTGTAGGAAGACACATTTTTGCTCTCTATTTTAGAGAGTTGCTTAACTTTGCAGAAATTAATGACAAATAAATAAAGCTTATTAAAATACAATGAAGCTGTTAATAAACCTTGGTTTATTTATTCTTTTTGGTTTGTTTTTAAGAACCATTTGCTTTGCCTTGTCTAATTAGACATGTAGTAAGCAGTATGATACCAATGGCTCCTATTATGGACCCATCTACCTTGTCACAGAGATCTACTTATTAACCTCATTTAACCTCATCTATTTCTACCATTTCCCAAAAGACTCAAAAGGTCTGAGTTTGTTCAACATGCTATGAGTTTTGAAAATAATTGTCCAAGACAAGTCTTTAAGCTTCTAGACACTCTCGAAATGGTATTTGTACAATTTATTTTGGGATTTGTACAGGATAATGTTACTTTGAGCTTCTTCCCATGACAATCTCCCTCTGTTTGCACTGAACAAGCAGCAAAATAGCAGTTTAACCTAAGAGTTACTCTTTCTACATCTTGGTAAAAATAAATTAATTTCAGCTAGAGGAAAGTGTAAGTTAATCACATCCTGAACATCAGGAAACAATTAACAGCTTTCTATTATATCACCCTGATTTATAAGTCATACAATTATATGGTACTGCAGAAAAGGATGTATGATTATCAAGACAAGGATCTTTTCAGAAAAAATGAAAGGAAATTGTTCCACTGCTGACAATCAGTGCTATAAATAATGCTTAGCTAATATCTTTTCAGAAGTCATTTCCATTATTTGCAATCCTAATTTTGAGTGATGTGTCGACTGTCTGTTATCACATTCTCCTTCCAAAGAGGATGAGGATAAATGTTGGACTGATTCCTCAGATAAGCCCTTACAAATTCAGCTTCCTGTGAATATTTTGCAATACTCATTGGAATTAAATTAAAAATCATTGTTTTTACTAACCATATAGTAATTATGTCTCGCATTCGCTTTGCCTCTTAAATCAGGGCCAAGACTGGTCTGTGAAAATACAAAAGGATGTGCAAGCCTGCTTTAACCAGCTACAGTGCCTTGAAGACACAAGTGGCAATGTGAAGAGCAACAGATACAACATACAAACACCTATTTACAACTGCCAATAAACTCACTTGGCCCAATATGCAGGAGAGTGGTGCAGACACAAAGCCAGGGGGTTGTACAGCAGTTCTGCTGGACACTAATGGAAACAGTACCGAAAAACACCCATTTTGGCAACTCTACTAAGTGTGAGAAGCAAGGAAACAAACCCACACAAACCTGCACAACCACAATATTAAGTCAAAGGCTACTGAGCTAGATGACTCCTGTGTTACTGAGGGTGGGAGACTCTTCCCAAATCAGGTACAGTATATAGGATTCATAAAGGATAAGTATGATAGTGCTGTACCAGCAGAAGAGCTCTGGTCTCTGCAGATTCCTTTTGCAATGCCCCTTTCAGAACAGCTATACCTCTCTCAAAGAAAGTTTAAGTTCTGTTTCAAGTTCTTCTTTGCTATTATGTTCCACCTCAAGTCTTCTTCTATGGACTGTCCTTGAAAAACATCTTCTTGTCTGAATCTTATCTAGCAGTAATGCTCTTGGAAAGACAGTCACAATAGCTCTTAAGCAGAACAATGGTGTACATCTCAATTCCTTCCAGTGCCTCCTCCTCTTCTGTCACACCAAACATAGAATTACTATACTTGATTTTCAAGCTCTCATCTTTGCTGTCACCATCTCTTAGGTGCGTTGGCTTTTGCTCTGACCAGCCATTTAGTAACAGTTTTGTCATTTGATTTTTTTTTACCTTTAACTGAGCATCTCTGTGTTTGCTGCCTTAATAGAGGAGGCACCCTCACCCAAACAGCCACAGACCTGCTTGGATGGAGTCGCCCAAATCTTGACTAGCATTGCTGTGATTTCTACCAAAAACCTGACATGTAAACAAGGGTTGAGCAGGGCAAGAATGGATGAAGGGGGTGAGAAGGGGCCCCTGGACAGGCAGAGCTGTACTTTAACATCAGGAATTGATTCCCTGAGAAGCCAATCCCACCGTGGGGTCCCCATCCCCCTGCCTCAGGCCCGCTGACCTTATCCCTTACTCTGTCATTGGTGCTGTTGACACAATGATAACCTGGCTGAGCTCCCCAGACTGTTCACCATGGGCTCAGACATGCACCAATGCAGTGCACCAGCCATGTAGCAGAAGCTCCAGTCCAAGGGAACTGGGCTGCTCTTTTCTGCAGCAGTAGCCAAACATTGGACCAACAGCCCTGTAAAACCCACAGCATGACCTACCTCTGATACTTCACAGAAACCAGGAAACTCTCATCTGCCTGCAAATCCCTGTGACACAGCTGTGGTAGCCTATCACGGCTGGAATGCTGGAGACGCAGAAAAAAAGAGCCAGAGACTGCTGTGTTCAAGTTCAGAGGAAAAAGGAAGGAAGGGGGCAAGACCCACCTTCTTTAATTCTTATATATACCTTTAGAAATTACTATTCATTGGAGGAAATCAGTTATTCCTCCTTTAACTACAGTGGTCAAGAGAAATGTCCATCAAAGATCTGTGTCCATGAGAAAGAAATGCAATTACAAGATAATTCTACAATAACATAGCTATGTTTACAGAACAATAGCCTTGGGAACTAGCTAGTATGAAACTAGCTATTTTTAACAGTAAAAAATAAGGCAACAGTAGCCCATGTACTCATCCACACAATGGCAAGGAAATGGAGAATTACACCCTTGTTATGTGAAAACACGATTCCATATTCGCTCTGAATTAGCAAGTGCAATCATGAACATTTTTTAATTATTTGCAACTGCACCTTTGAGATCTGAATGGGTCTACTGAATTGAGGCACTGCTGAGACAGAAACTATGGAGACTGTAAAAGGCTGACAATTAAGGTCAGGGTTGAATTCTGAAATACTGCTGTCACACTGTCGCACTGTTGGTATGCTGGTCATATGAATTGCACAGTACAAATTTCAAAACACATGAAATGTCAGTATTTGTTTGTCCATTCATGCACAATACTGTGACAAGAGTGCAGAAGTAAAGGCAAAAGCCTCTGAAAAAAATAAAGGCAAACTTAGTTTCTGTTCCTGTCCAGTAAAAACATGTGCATTGGGCATTTAAACTCAAAACAATTTTTACATTCTGTCTTCTACTGCAGTCTGAAATTTTTTAATGGGAATCCAGCAAATTAAACCCTGAGGGGGTGGTCAAGCAAACCCAGCAGTGGCTGCTGCCACCACTCCCTCTCCTTGTACTTGACCATGTGTTTCTGCTGGTTCCTTCACCCCAGTGCCAGCACTGGTCTGACTTCATGACGAACCTGTTTAGAAAGTTATTTTTTTCTTACTTGGCTTCAGCTGCTTCAGTTCCCTGAACTTCTGATCCCAGGCAAACAGCAGTGCGAAGTGCAAGGGAAGCGATAAGAGCGGGGCAGCAGTCGCCTGCAGCTGGATCCGCTGTATCAGTAAACCACAGCCTCAAACCGTACGTGTGCCAGCAACGTGGGGGGAGCCAGCACCCATTTCTCCCCTTGCACTTCTTCAGAGAAAGCTTTTTGTGGTTATGTGGTAAATTGCTTTGTAAAACTGATCCAACTGAAATTCCAGCTTCTCAAAAGCACTGCTGATCACTTCCCCAGTGCAGGTCATTGTATGGTGATGGTTCAGAGATGCTTAAATCAGTCCAAAGGAGGGGAAGCACAGAGAAGGGAACCAGAAGGCAGAAACACCTATTTAATTCCAGTGGTTTATTCATTAAAATTGTTTAAAATATATGGTTTACATGTCCTGGTCTTGCTTAAGAACAAAACCAGCAACCCATGATTGACACATGAAATGCATCCTTTCCTCAACAAATGCCAGTGGTTCTGCTGAGACTTGAAGTTTTACAGTTTCTGTCTTTATTAACCTTTAGAACCTCAACACAGTTCTTCAAAGACCAGCTACAAAAACCAAACCTGATTAGCTCTTGCTTCTTCCCCAGCTTTTCATACCTTTTGCCAGTTCTTCATCAATTTAACTTCCTCCCACACAAGTTTATTTTGAGGAGACAACTGGCCTTGATTGAACACAGTGAAAAAAGTATCATTGAGTTAGCAAAAGGACTCACACAACTCTGCTCTGCCAAGATGACAGAAGCGAGAGTTACCAGAATGACAATACAAAGGTTATGAAAATAAAAGGCAGAATAAGTAGCAAGAAAGTTAGAAAGGCCCTGAGCCTCATGAAGGAATGTCTGTTTCTGAGAGCAGACCCTAAGCCCAGAGCTACCACCAAGCTGGCACTCAGTGCCAGAAGCCTATGTCAGGAACTTAGCTGCACTGCAGGGAGGCTGACATTTGCTGCTGTGACAACATCCTTCACTTTCTCAAGTTCTACATCACAGAAACCACTGAAATTCTCTGAAATACTTAAAAAAGTACTGGAGTCTACAGATACAAGAAATACCTCAATTAAAATGAAGTGCACTGATTCCTTCCTCATCCTTGTCCATCTATCTAATAGTAAAAGCTGGTTGACTTCCCTCCTGGCTCCAGTCTGGTCTCTTACTTTGCTGATGTGACTCTGGGGAGAGAAAAGAGAAGAACCTCCCCTGAACAGAATACTCAGAGCTCCCTACCCATTTTGGTACACACAGTATTCTCTCTGTATCTCTACACTTAGGAGTTATTTTTCTCTGTGCTTTTGGGATGTCACTCTTGGGCTCAGTGTCTGACCTCCCAAACCAGAAATCCCAGTCCTGACAGAATCCCACTTTGGTGGCTTTGCACAGACCATCCTTCACCATCCCGAACCTGCCACAGCTGCAAGACACCATTACCAACCACAGCCAAGATTTATGCTGCAAGTACTTTGTTTTTCTTCACAGCATAGAGTGGCCACCCCTGTTGAGACCTGATAAATAACTCAAATTCCTAGGCACTATCACTACACAAATAACAAGGACAAGTGATAGGAGGACTTCTCTGACATGGTGCCAGCCTGTGGCCACTGCTCCCACAGAAGCAGGGATCATGTAGTAAATGCAAACCTAGATTGGTTTTGGCACACGAATTCTGCCTTCCCTGCATGACCATCAACGTTGAAACAAGTTTCCTTCACTTTTTCATAGGCAGTTACTCTAATATAAAATAAATAAAAAATATTCTTGCACATGCTACACACATCAACTCGCCTGCTGTTCTCTGCTAACCTGAGACAAAAGTTAATGATTGACTCCATGTGGAATGGAATACATAAAATATACAGCACAAACCACTCATACAACATTTGCCTTCTTATCTACATAGCGAAAGAACAATCACTGTTTGCACATGCGTTGTTAACTACTTGATCTCTGAGCTGCGCCTGAGCAAAGCTTCTGATGGCAGCTGAATTATTAAAAGGCATAGCTAAAAGGAAAGAACTGAGCAAACAAAGCCTTACAGCTTCATTTCTAGAAATACTGAATAGCCACAATTTTACTAAGGATATGAGAAATTTAAAATCCTGGCCCAGGAATCTCACGGATGCGATTTGTCATTGGAATTAGTACCAATGGGCAAGACTGAAACACATGAAAGGCTGCATCAAGCATCAAAGACTTTAGAAAGAAATGAACATATTAATTTGAGAAACACATTCTTTTTATTACACTAAAATAATTTATACTAATTAAAATATATGATTGAAAGTGTTGTGATAGGGTAGGGTTAGTGGGACACCTTGATTTCAGAGCACTTCAATTTGCAGCTTTATCCACCTTCGCTTTGACAACTTTTCTTTCAGTGTATCGGTCTGGTGAAACCTCACAGAGAAAACCGACAATTCTTTGGTTGCTTGATTTTGGAAAACAAATTGATGAAAGTGAAGTTATTTGGACAGAGAGTTCTGGAGCAGTCTGTTCCACAGAGATCTGAATCTCTATGTTCTATCCACCCTGAAGAAGTCAGCATACAAAGGTCTTCTCAAGCGAGACCACTGAAAACTACTTTTTTCAGGGTTAGTTTTGAACCCAATCAGTAGTTCTTGGCTAAGAGAAATGCAACCACTGGTGAAGAACTAAGGAGGTTGCAAGAAAAATGAGCAGGGGGTAGAAAAGTAATCATCCCCTTAGGAGGAAGTACAAAATTAGATTGGCTTAGGCAGATTACAAAATCTCATTTTAAGGAATTCTGTCTCTTCAAATGGCATAGATGTTTGTTTAACATCTGAAGATCAGTCAGGACCTGACTTGAAAATAAGTGACCTCTAGACAATTGTGTATGTCAAATCCTTTTAGAGTCTAAGCTTACACTAGAGTCTTAATACACTTTCAAACATGGTGATAGCATTTAATAAATTATGTAACTATACAGTTTATATAATCCTGTATCATAGCAATACATTAACACTAAGGGTCTTTTTATATCATTGCTCTAGAAGTTGTCACCATTATGTGCCCCAGGCTCTTTGTACCTTAGAGTGCCAATGAACTTTTCAATCCTACCACCATGAAAAATGTTGACTGTTTATTACTGAGAATAAGAAAAAAGTTATGGACCTGTAGGTGCTACCATCCTTCACAAGTTAATGACTCTGAAAGTTATGCCCTTCTAATATGGCTTCTTAAGTGGTAATGTTCCTGAAGTGAAACATTTGGAAGACCAGTGAAAACTGGTTTAGTCTTACAGTTTCAAAATGTGCAGCTACTTACCTTGTAAAAGCTTTACCTTTGTAAAACAAAACTCATACACACATTCTGACAAAAAGGCAAACAAATTTCTCTTGAATCATATCTTGCCTTTTGTCTCTTCCAAAAGAAAGAAAAGTCTCTAAGAAACATGCTTCATATTCCTCTAAATAGAAAGAAAGACAATGCTGATTATAAGAACTATTGTATCAAAATCACTGGCTCATCTTAGAAGTCTCATTATTATTTACTCAACTACTTAAACGAAATATGAATGGGGAAAGATGTTCCTTCTTGTGAAAGCTGGTGACAAAGAGGGATCCACAAGTCTGCAGAGGCATTAAATGTCATTCAAGGTACACCTACTACCAAGAACTGCACCATATATACAATGGCTATAATAGGTGTTCTTTAAATATTGCTGTTTGGTCAACTGAAGCCTGAGGATCCCTGAATTACTAGGCATGTTTTCTGCAAGAAATGAGGGACTCTTGGGAGATATACAAGGTTTTGGTGACAATCTGGCATCAAGAAACAATTAGAAGACAAGGAGATTTCAGACACCCCTAAGTTGTAAGACAAGCAACTAGCATGTATATCAAAACATGCCCACTGAAACTGCTTTCGGTTGCCAGAGTGAAAGATCAGCTCCATGCAAGTTAGTGCTCAAACACAGACATAATACTTTAATCCTTCTGCCAAACAGTGCTGAAATGGGCACAATACCTGTTGCCTTCATCCATGAGGGAAATGAGCCTGGAAATGCTCTGCTTCTGATAAAATTCTTACCAACTCCATTAGTGCCATTGTTAAGCTTCCAACAATGACTGTCTAAAGCACTAAGGATGTGACACCTTCCTTCAAGCACTCCCTGCAAGGCCAAGGAAGCTCAGGGACATTCACTTCCCCAGGGCTGGATCAGGCAGGGGTTTGCAGCAGGGATATGAGAGGATGGAGGCTTCAAAGGGCTCTCCCAGTCCCAAGGAAGCTGAAGGCGCTGTGATCCTCTCAAGCACAGCTCACAGTTTCTTCAGAAGACAGTTCCATATTCATGACTTGTTACTTATTGAGCTTTTTAAGGGCTGTGGCCTCCTCAAAGAAGAGAGCTCACCACTAAACAGCTATAGGATCTCTGAATCTGCAGCAGAACAGAGGGAAGAGCTGAGATTTTGGGTGGCTGGAGCTGTCAGGCAGCCAGAGCCTCCACAGTCTGTCCCTGCAGGACCATCAGTGCCAAAGCTCACAGGCAGATCGTGCCCAGCTCTCGCCTTGCTCTTGTTAGTCTGCTGCATGGCAGCAGGAGCTGCCAAAGGGTCTGTTCTGGCATGTCACACTGCTGAAATCTTCAGCTTTCCTTCACAGCTGTCAGTTTACTAATCTAAAGGCTCACCAAGAGCCAAACTTCAGAAGTCCTCACTTTAAAAAATATGTTTCTATTAACCAAGAGTTAGGCATTTGCTGAGACAGCTACTAGGTATAGAGGCAAAGGACACTACTGGATGTAAAAATTTACCGTGTTACCTAACATACAGCTCAAGATCCTGTTTCTTTTTCCAGAAATCACCCCACCTATGGGCCAGGATTTACATCACAGCCTATGACAGCAGCCAGCTTCCTGGGTGCCATCTGACATTACACACATCGGGGCAGAGGCTCCTGACCTCCTTACAAAGGCAAAACACACATCCCAAGCAAATGAGAGACAGGAACAAGGAGAAGGAAAAAAACTCTTTGGCCTACTCCTTTTCCTGCCTTACACACTGTGCACTTGCCTGGGGAGCAGAAGGGACACAGGGCTTCCATCCCCACCACCAGCACTGCCGGTGTGCAAAGCCAGGCTTGCCAAGGTGCTGCTTAGACAACTTCAGCCCTCACTACATCAGATCCCAGAGAAGGAGAGATGTGCAATAGGCCACAGGAATGAGAGCTATGAGGCAATGCGTGAGGCTGGGGCAACACAGGCACTAGGAACTTTGCAAGGAATTTAAATCAAGCAGCTCTGATAAGTGTTTGAGTTTAGACACACATGCTGTTTGGATTGCGCAAGAGTGCTTTAAATACCTACATTTGGTTGGGTTTGTGTAAGTAACACCATGCTCACAGTTTCGTTTTACACTTTTACTCCTAAGTTATGTGCTCATCTTGCATGCACTTTCACATGCACTTTCACCCAAATATACACATAATCACCTGTCTGGCTGCATCATTCCCACTGGGGCTTATCTTGCAGTTGTAAGCATCACTAAGAATAGAGTACAGTATGTTTCCTTGAGTGCATGTGTGTGCTGGCTTTCTATCATCTGTTTGCCTGCCCCAAAGGCTGCTGATATAGCCTGTCTTTGATCCTGAAAACACTCCACATTTTCATTTAGCATTAACAATTATACGCTTATCTTGGACAGGAAAAGGGAAACTTCAAATGCGGGGTTGGCTAAAATTTGTCTGCCAGCCAATTTCCTATCACTTATTTTGTGGCTTTTACTGCTTGGAAAACTGAAGAACACAAACCCTTTGCACATAGAATCCCAACAGAGAAACAGAATGAAGTTAAGAAAAAATTGGGAGAAGTAGGCAATTTTGGGTGCAATTCACAATATAGTTCCAGCTGATCCAACTGCTACCCAGAGATTTTGTCTCTTCTCCATCACCTCCACTTCTTGCTTCTGGCTCCACATTCCCAACACCTATCTTCTGTGGGTTCTGGAAGTCAGCAGATCAGAAAATTAACCTACCCACCAGAGCACCACATTGAATCTGCTTTCAAGAAGAGTAAGAAGTACACGAGCAGGCAGCAAGAGGAGGTGAGACTACACTACTGGGGAGTAGGAAAAGGGCCAGGAGGAAAGTGGATCTCCCCTTTCAACAGTAGCCAGACATTATGCCCACTGACTTGTTCAGGAACTCACAGTCCAAGCAGATCTAAGCCACTTCTTGCAGATTCATGAAGGAATGCCCATAGGTAATTTCACTGGATGGCTAATAATTATTTTGTATCTGCAGATCGCCTTGCCCAAAAAGACCACCATGTCTCAATACCTTAATAAATAAAATGACAAATATTCTTGGTTGCAACAATGATGAGCTGATTCTAGAAGCCTGATTTGATGAAGTTCCCTCAGTTCCTCCTTAGGGAAAGATTGCAAAGTTTTGCTTTTACATTTAACTATAAGGTATACAGAAAGATTAATGTGATCCTTATAGAAATTTTGTATTAGCCTTAAATCTGCAACTTCTAGTAACATAAAGTAGGAACAGCAGAATTCTTATTTGGTAGTTGGATGAGCAACTCTGCACCAAATCAACTATGCAGATCCTGTGCCAGTGCACTCTGTCACCCTAAGTTTCACTTCAGGCTACTTTGAAGCAGAATCCCAACCTTGGAGCAGGCCCCGGTGTGAACTGGAGCCAGACCACCAACAAAATATTTACTTCCCAAACATGAGTATCACTGGTGTGCATCACAAGGTATCAATGCTCCTTACTTCATGGATGCAAACAGTAACAGTGTCTGTACCAGCAGCAATGACGGCATCTCCCAAAGCAGGGATCATTCCTATCACTTTGCACTGTTTGTCTGGCATCTGAGCAAAAGTTAAAAATTAAAGCAAAAATTACTGTTTTGTTTTTTTTTTTAAC
Organism: Climacteris rufus; assembly: GCA_013398175.1. NCBI lineage: Eukaryota > Metazoa > Chordata > Aves > Passeriformes > Climacteridae > Climacteris > Climacteris rufus. The sequence goes on from VZRZ01007703.1 coordinate 1,361,122, forward strand.
CATCTCCTTCTAGTTACTCATATAACAGGATTTTTTTTTCCTGAATCACATGATGTTCCATCACCCAACTGAAACCATTCAATTTACTTTTTCTCTTCTGTAGTGTATAGGTACAGCCGGCACACATAACCAGCATACATCGCAGAAATTAAAAATCAACTGAGTCAGGCATTTTTGTTCAAGGCTTCTGTGTCGCTCACAACTCCAGTCACACAGCCCTGTTAATTGCTGCTGGCACTGACAGTAGGGATCCCCTTCCATCTGCTGGGACCAGCTGATGCAAAATAAAAACAATCCCTTGGAGTGAGGCGCAGCTCGGCGGGTCAGCGCCCGGCGCCGCTGCCAGTGCTGTGCGGGAGCGCTGCCCTGCGCTCGCCCGGGCTCTCCGCGGGGTGCTCACACACTTTATCGCTTATGGTTTCTTTGCGGTTTTTAATCTTTAAAGACGCCGCTCTCCTGCAGCGTTTGATGCCTTTGGTGACGCAGCAGCCTCTCCCCGGCCGCCTCCTGTTCCAGGCAGGGGAGCCAAGGTGCGGCGGCAGAGCCCCCCGTGCGGGGCTTCGCCTCCCCGGGCTCGCAGCGCCGGCCGCGGCCCCCTCGCCCTCCCGGCTGCCGGGGGCGCGGTGGAAGCGGGGCAGGTGCTCCGGTGCAAGGAAAAGTCCGGGGGGACAGACCCTCGCCCTCCGCGCCGCAAACCTCCCCCTGCCGCTGACCCCGGGTACGCGTCCCCGGCAAAGCGGGAGGAAGGCACCACTTACCGGAGCTGCTCGCCGGTGAGCAGCACCTCGGCCATGTGCTCCAGCTCCGCCGCTTTCTGCTGCATGCTGCTCATGCCCTCCTCCATCCCGCCGGCCTGCGGGCACAGCAGCGC
>VZRZ01007703.1:1362243-1390880 GCA_013398175.1 Climacteris rufus
GCCCAGCGGCTGCTGCCGCTCCCCGCCCCGCCGGCCCCGGCCCGGGAGAGGCAGAAGGCGGCCGGGCACGGAGGAGCGCAGCGCTCCCCTCCCGTGGCTCCCTTCCCGCGGTGCTCCCTCCAGCGCGGGCTGCACGGAGCAGCGGCGAGCTCGGGAGAAGCCGAGCCGGCTGCGCGGGCGGGCGGCGATGCTGCTGCCGCCCGCCCCGGTAGTGCGGGCTGCGCCTTGGCAGCGATCCTTAGAGATGCAGAGTGGGGCGGCTGGTAGAAAGGGAGCTGGTGGTCTAGGTTTTTATCCTCAAAAACTGATGCTGTCCTCCCGCTGTCCACATTTCTGCTGATCTGCCGCCCAGGGGTTGTTTTCAGACCCTGGTCCCCTGCCCACGTCAACTCTTTGTCTCCAGGTGACAGAGGATGCAGAATTCTTGAGGGCAGAGGAACACTGGCAATGGGAAATAAATTGCAAGGTCGTTAACACTGTTTGTTAACATTTCTGACGGGGGAAAAACATCGGCCTTTTAAAAAAAAGAAGTCCAGAAGGAGGCATCTTCTGCAGTGGTCCAGCCATGGTTTTCGTTTGCAAACACATGCAATACTTTGATTACCTACTAATTGTCTTTATTTCTGCCTGCACATACTCTGTGTGCATGGAAATAGCATCTGCTACGGTACTTGCAATACTGTCATCAATTCAGGACCAAAATGATAGTTTCAGAACAACAAAAGAAGAACTAGGAGGGAATCAAGTGAACCTAGCAGTAACCAGACTGCAGACAATGGGAAGGTGATTCTTTGCATAGGCTTGGGGCATTTATTAGCAAAAGGGGCTCTGGATGTAAAAGAATGGACTTGGAACCAAGGAGAAAAATTCTTGGAAAAGAAATCCAGAGAGGGTTACTAAGCAGACAGCAGCCACATCCAGCTCAGGAAATTCTCTGTTCTAAAAATAATTGTCTCACAAGGCAAGCACTTGTGTGACATTTCATATGTGCTTTCCCTGCTGTTCCCTAAGCATCTGTTTATAGCCACTGAGATGAATGCAGGGCTAGATGGACCTTAGGTTCCATCCAGTAGAGTCCTTTTAATGAGCACCTTGGTGGGTGTGAAAGAGCACTAGAGGTCCATGAATGCCAAAGGGAGAAAAACACAATTTTCCTTCATTTCATTTGGGTCAGAGACAGCAGACACCTTAGGGCTGTAAGCACTACAGCTTGAGATTACTTTCTGTAAATTTGGAACACATGCATTTAATCTGAATACTTGCAAACACCCTCTAATTCTACTCATACTGCAAACATACAAAGTACAGATTCACAGAGCTGGAAACAAAAAGGGAATTGAAACAACCATCTCATCTGACCTTATCTTTAGGACAAAGAATGTACACAGTAATTTTTATCAAGCACTTTATCACATGACTGAAGGAAAGACAATTTCAAGAGAATGTACATTGCAGACCATTTCTGGGTAAGTCCTTGGCTCTATCACCTGGGCTTGGCTGATTTCAGCTGCTCACTGCTGCTAAAAGGAGGTACACTGTTCTTCCAGGCTCTGGCAGCACAATCTGCAGTGTGTCTTATGCTACTTTTCCCACTCTTAGGGCCTCTGATTGTTGCAATTCAATTCACTAAACACGCAGAAGAATACCAGAAACCAGAGAACTTCTGGGCTAGCGAGCACAGCCGTGCAGATGGTTTCAGGGTGCAATGAGTGCCAGAGCTGACACCAACGTGCCCTGGGCCTTGGCAGCTTGAAACAGGAACAAAAGAGGTGAAAGAAGGAGAAGAAGCTGTCTTTATGCAGTGGCAAGGTATCGTGACAGGGTGCTTGTGGAACTGCAGCCTGAAATCCATATCTTTCCTTGCACAGACTTGCAACTTACAAAATGCAGGCCAGTGCAATTTCCTGTACTGGATTCTTTAATGATTATAGAAATTCATGTTGGCCTTTGCACACTGATATCCCATTTGTAATTTGTTCCACATGTTCATGCTGAAATTCCTTACAGTTACAGTTTTCCTGAGAGGAGGGAATTGGCTGTCAATCACTCCAAGCCTGCTGTCAACCAAAAATGGTTAATTGACATAACCTTGAAGGGTCACATTCCAGTAAAAAGCTACACAAAATAACCTTAGAAGTTTGCAACTTATTTTTAATGTACAGACTGCTACAGAACGTAAGGTCTAGTAAAATATTAGGTTGTGCTGACCCTTCCTCCCAAGGAAGTCTGGTCATGAAGACTAAGATGCTCCTCTAAGAGGTGGAGCAGCATGTGCAGAGTCTGAAGTCCTGACAGCAAGAGAGAGAGAGGTCCCTCTGAGATAACCTCCAGGAAGTAGATTGATTTCTTTTTTCAGATCTAGGATCAATTTTAGAAGTTGGTGCCCATTGTAGATATGAATACTTGAGTTTTACCTCAGCATGGCAGAAGTGGAGTGAGATGAAGGTAGCCAGCCAACAGCAAGGCATTCCTCAGCCAAAAGCATGTCAGATCTTTGAGCTGCAGCCCTGGGACACTTTAAAACTCATTCTCCACAACAACAAGAGAGTAACAAAAGCTGCATAGGCCTGCTGAAGGGCTGGTACCACAGGTGTGAGGGGAAGCTCAAGTGTCTTCCAGTGACTTTTGATGACACTAGAGGCTCTCTGGCATGCGGTAAGGTATAAGGCTGCACACTTGAACCACCAAGGTCACAGTGCTCTGTGGAACATCATGCATGAACAAGCACATTGTATTAGAGTACTGGGTTTAGAAAACAGTAAGCTGTAAAAACTTTCCTATCTAATTTATTAAATGACCAACTGGTGAAACACTAGATGTTTATATAATGAAATAAGAATATTGCTTTCACTGATTTAAAGACTACTATATCTGTGGCCTATATTTTGACTCGATAAATTAATCTGAAATTTGATAAATTAATTCTTTAGTCTCACTAATCAATTTTCTGCAAGCTTTTTTTAACACAAGACATCCTCATTAAAGAATTACCAATATTCATGTGTATACTTCTCATTTCTCCTATAGCCTCATTCTTGAGTCCCATATGAGGTTGTTTGGCTTTTCCTCGCTGGGATGACTACAGCTTTTTTTAACAGGAAAATGACACAGATGCAAAAGATGGTGAAGCACTTCAGAGACAAAAGGCATTAGCAGGTGAGCTGTTGGATGGTTGTGTTGGGTTTTTTTCCCCTAACATCTTTTGTATTAGAGACAACATTATGTAAACACCAAATTTAAAAATACTTGGTCACTCTCTTTGCTGAGGAAAACAAATACAAAATTGTTTCTCTCTTTTAAGGTGACCTTTTATTTAAGTAGCTCTTGCAACACTCACAGAAAATTAGTGCGAAGTTTTTTTCATTATTCCCATGCTTATTTGCAAAGAGAGCTCACTTGTCTTTGTGTTTCAACTGGTTGACTTCCTTGGCACTAGAGGCCTGGGAAGGGGAACCATAGGAACTACCACGTATTGTCCAATCTCTCCTCCTCTTTTCAGGCCATGTACAATAGAGTTTCCCATACAGATTACATTCATTGCTACTCTAAGTTTGAACCATTTGTCTGCTAGGAACTGGTCATAAGAATCAGTGCTTGTGTGATTCAAAGGACAGAATGCATCTGGCCAAGCTAATTTTAGTCCTGTGATAAACCACAGGAAAAGTTAGTAAGTTTTCAGAAAAAAAGAAAAAAAAGAAAAAAATGTATTTTAAACTTCTGTTTTTCTATTGTTGCACCCAAGTTCCTGCAAAAGCCACCACAGTGAAATAACAGGAGGAATTTTTCACAGTCTGTCCAACTTTTCAGCACTAGTGTGAGACTCATATCTGTTTAGATTCTTACATTTTATGTGTCACTGACCTGGTAGGTGTTATAATAGTGAGCTGAAGTGCAGAGAAAAAGGCATTTTGATCCTGAGATATGCCGAGACAATCTCAAAGGGGTTTTCTAAGCCTATCCTTACACAGCTTTTCCATTTTGCATTAAATATTCAAACACCAGGCCAGACAGAAATAGCAAGATTCCTGTGCAGACTGACAGCTAAAGCATGACCAAGAAATGGGTATGTGCTTTAGTGCTTGCTCCTGCGAGCAGATAAATGCTTTATAGAAACAAGCAGCTTCAATAAAAGATCAGAAATTTGCATCAGATCAGTAACCCAAATAATTCCAGTTGACAGTATGCTCTGTTAAACCAGCATTTTGCACTACCCAATGCATGTTGCCATTTGTTCTATCCACTCCAGTCACCCTACTTTATTATACCTGGAATATTTTCTAATTCCTCTTATTTCATATATTCATTTGTTTCGCAATAATTTTGAATTTTGAGCATCACAAACATATTTACAACTCAAAAAGCACCTGTAAACCTGTCTGAAACCTCAGGTTGAACTTTGAAGAAGTTGATATGTATTTGCAGTAGTTCTGTTTGTTTGTTTGTTTTCTCTTTATTTTATTCTGCATTTAACCAATAGCAATTATGAACTAATTGAGTCAAAGTTATGTCTACATCATATGTTTAGTCCAGGTCGTAGTCCTAGACTTGAATGGTATCCAGATTAATGCATGGACTGGGACATGTGAGTCAGCTGGGAAGTGTGACTAAGGGCTGAAAAGGAACTGCTGTCTGAACCACTTCTCAAGTGTGAAGACAACACCTTCTAGCTCAGTGCTCAAAGCCAGCTTCTTAAGCTGTGCCCCAGCCACATCTGTGTTAATGCACTCGGATGTCTGGTTGCAAGATTTCAAATGTTTGCTTCAACCACTGTGGCTTGAACTGACGGTTTGACACCGAGTTGTGATCAGCCCTGAACCCTCAGGCATGGGTGTTTTCTTCTCCTTTGCGAGACAACACCTAAGAGCTGAGATCCAGTCTAAGACACCTTAGTATCCTACCAGTCCTTTGCTATCCATTCCTGCTTCTCAGCTCAAGTTTCTGGATTATTGGTCTTCCCACACTGCCCACGATGGAGCACACTCTGCCTTAGGGGGTCGGGATCTTCGTTTCCAAGGGTGAGCACCACAGCCAGGACCTGGGGTAGGCAGTGGGTGCACGCATGCAGAGCACATTTCTCGGGGGATATGTGGTTCTGGTGGCAGGAAGACAGGCAAACAGTTTGACAGATGCCAAACAGCTGCTTCTATGAGGCATAGTCCTCATGGTTTGGTGAGGCTTTAAATAAAGCAAAGCAGTCTTTGTCAACCTTTGTCTGAAGCAGAGTTTTCAGCATTGCCTCTATCCCTCACCGCATACCACCCTGTTATTAGGTTGGGGGGCCCACAGAGACATCCCGTGGCTGAGGAACAGAAAGGACGACACGAAAGGACGAGCCAGAGACACCTGTTTCCAGGATCAGAGAGAAGGTAGGAAGGGGGGCAAGACCCACCTTCTTTATATTTTATACACTTTTGGAAATCACTATTCATTGGAGGAAATCAGTTCTTCCTCCTTCAACTACAGTGGTCAAAGGAAATGTCCATCAAGGGTCTGTGTCCATGAGAAAGGAATGCATATGATAAGATAGAGTTAGAATTACATGGCTATATTTACAGAACAATAACCTTGAAAACTAGCTACCATGGGATAACAATTTTCAGCAGCAAAGAGCAAGGCAACACACAGAGACATCCCGTGGCTGAGGAACACCCAACAGCAAAGCTGCTCCTCCAGCCCAGCCCAGCACATGGGCACTGTGGCACTGCTGCTGCGCCCCCGGCATCGCTCACTCCACCGGGATCTCTCACAGTATCGACACGAAAGGAAGAGCCAGAGACACCTGTTTCCAGGATCAGAGAGAAGGAAGGAAGGGGGGCAAGACCCACCTTCTTTATTTTTTATATCCATTTGGAAATCACTATTCATTGGAGGAAATCAGTTCTTCCTCCTTCAACTACAGTGCTCAAAGGAAATGTCCATCAAAGTTCTGTGTCCATGAGAAAGGAATGTGAATGATAAGATACAGTTATAATAACATAGCTATGTTTACAGAAAGGACTGTGAGAAACTAGCTACAAAGAAAGTAAAAACATTCACAACTGCAAGAAGCAAGGCAACAGGGATCATCCCCACCAGCAGCTACCCTGCCTCGCCTGACTTGTCCCTGTCCGCGTAAAGAACTGTTGCCAGTGGTTAATCGCCCGGTGGCCCTTTCAAGAATTTAAGTATGAAAATGCCAATTAGAAAATTGTTGTGAACTGAGGCTCGACAAAAGAAAAGACTGTTAAGTTAAGCTAATGGTAATTTTAGAAAGGAATCATCTTTAGACAATATGATCTGTGCACACAGTTAAAAACACAAACGTATTTGACTCATTAATTTCTCTCCACAATGAATACCAAAATAACTACCCAATCTAGTCAGAATGAAGAATTAAAGTCAGTAAAACACTGGATAATTCAATAGTCTATTTCGTGAAGGCACTTTGCAAGCAAGTGCTTCTTTGGGACTTCCTGGGTTCTCAAAATATTTCTAGATGTCTTACAATGCTGAAGCAATGAGATTAACTCAGTAAAACATGATTCTAAAATAAATCAGAATCTACTGTGCTGAGATATAGCAAAATGATCAGCTATGACCAGTCCCTTTATTGAACTAAAGAGAAGGTATTTTTAGTGCTACTGAGAACCAGAATTCTTTATGGATAGAGACTTCTATTGCAGCTCTGCATCAGGGAAACTGGATGCCAAACTGTTGGAAGCAGGCACCAACAGGCAGAACTGGGATGAAGCAGAAACATATCAAGGTTTTCTCATAAGAACAAATTCAGGTATCTTGAAATAGAAACCTGGTTAACAATATTGCCAAGGGCTGAACTGTGGTGGGAACACTGTTCTTCTCTCAACACAAAAGAGCATCTAAAAATCAGTCTGTAGTTGTTGTGTCCAAGCAGAAAATTTCACCACAGTGCATTAGGGAAGAGAGGTGAAATGAAGATAAAAAGGTGCAGGAAGCACCAGCGATAAGGATGGGTGAGAAAAGCATCCCACTAAGAACAGAAGTAGGACTTGTGCTGGAGAAAACTGAGGGAAAGCAGCTGGAACAGCAGCAGTAAAGCCAGGCTGAGGTAGGAGGTGGAAGGAATAAATTGTCTTTGTGATGTCCCTCAAAGCTTTTCCCTTGTGTATTATTCTGGCTTCACAGCAACTGTCAGGGAGACAAGACCATCCCTCCCTATCTACACTGACCTCTCTCTCTGGGGAGGAGCCCTCCAAATTGTCACTTTTAGAAATGTCAATAGAGAAAACTCACCTGGAAGCATCTCAGAAGACTCACTTACTGCACATCCCCACCATGGAATAGGATCAGCTACACCTGTGCTTTTGCTATAAACCAATTTGGCAAACCCCAGCGTGCACTCCCCCAGGAATGGAACCTGTTAGAATTTTTAAATAAACCTTTCTACGTTTTTTAATTGCCTTGATGTTTCTCTCATTCACATCGTTACATTTCAGAGGACAACTCATCTAACTCTCTGAAGAGGGGCTTCAAGTATTTCCCCTCATAACTCACACAGGATCTCATCTGAGGCAGTTCATGGTGAGAGCAGCTGCATCATCCACTTACCAAAGACTTTCCCAGGGAGAGGCAATTCTGTTAGGTAAGGTCCATGTCAGAACTGATGACCCAGTCTCCAACACTTAGACAGGAGAAGGTGAGAGGACAAGGATCTCTCCTACGTGTACAGGCAGTGAACTTTTTTTTCTGAGTCAAGAGTGACTGGGGATCTGAGAGACCAAAACATCCAGTGAATGGAAAGTTACTCGTGTTGTCCTGGTTATAGCCTACCACATGATGTCAAATTGTTCAACATCTTAAGACATGGACAGCCCTTGTGATATACTCACTATTATTCATTACTCATAGAGTTGTGAGAAAAAAAAATCCAGCTACTCATTGACACAGTGATTACAGTGGACAAACGTTTGTCTTCATGACAAACTCCAATATTCAGCAGCAGGACAAAAAAAAATACAGATGCTTAGGATCGTCACAGAAAAATATCAAAAATATAATAGATGTGGAATCATTAATGCTTTAGGCATAGGCCCTAGTAATACCTGATGGGGGGGGGGGGACATGGAAATGTTCAGAACAAAATCTTTCCTGCAGAGATGTCTGCAGGGTTTTTCTACTTTCATGTCAGGTTGATGGTCTGGGGCTAAAATGGGCATTGGATTAGAAGGGCTTCTAGATATATTGGGGAGCAGGATGGGAAGGGTATAGCCTGCTCATCTAACATTTCAGCATCGGGAAGAAAGTTGAGAATGACAAAACCAAGTGAATTGGTAATTCTCGGAGGGTTGCAGCCTGAGATCTCATTATTCATCACAACTGAGAGTGAGGCTAGAAGGCCCTACAAGCAGAAACATGAGAAAACACTACAATTTAACAGAATCAGATATTTGTTCTGCAGTTCATTGCAACTGTTGTTGGGCAGAATTTTTATGATGTGTTCATTTGTATTGGATTTTATTCTTTCCCTGTGTAAGGCTTCTGCTCCTTTTGTTACATGAGCTTTTCCTGTATTGGCTTCTTCTCATTTATGTTTTCATCCTGCTATTTGTCATTTTCCTGTGCCATTCTACTCCTCCATTGTATTCTCTTTACAAATGGAATACTTGATGCATCTTCCTGTTCATTTTTTTTAATAATAATATTTTACATTAAATAGCTATGGTTTTCACATGAATTTGATTAATCTATTTTTTATTTAAGATTCATAAAGTATAAGTATGTAGTTTCCTGGGATATATTTATAGCACATATCCCTAGCAATGCCTTAAAAATTAATAATAGGTTAACTAACACCCACCCCCTTTCTGAGGTTATTACTATGCAGATAGTAGCTAATCAAGAAGTGAGATGATGTGATAACTTGCCAGATAACACATACTGATATTTAGGTTGTCACTATTAATAAGGTCTCCAGACTGAGCCTTTAAATTAGCCACAAAATCTCTCTTTAAGATGTAGTATTAAAAAACTACATTTGATTGTATTTATCTCATATAACTCCAAGATATTAATTATAACACCGTTTCAAATAATTCTAGCAGCAGGTCTTTTATGTGATTAAACTTGAGGGCCTGCACTAAAGTATTGCTGTTAATTTTGCCAACAAGCAAAATAATCTGAGTCTAAATTACAAGTTTTGCTGTGGTAGAAGCACTCTGGAGATCCATCCAGAAAATGATGTACAGGGAGCAAAAAGATTTTTGTGATGTAGTCATGCATGAACTAACATGGCTGCCTGACATATACCCTAAATCTAAAATGGACTGTGTCCCTGTAATTAATACATTCTTGAAAAAAATGGCTTGCTCTTTCATGCCAATGTGAACTGACATCACAGCACCTTCCCACCCATTGCACCAGTGTTTACCCTGTGAGGACATGCTGTGGAGCAAGGAATGTCCTGGCTGCCTGGCTCACACTGGGAGAAGCTGTGAACACAGGCTGGGTACCAGCTTGTCCAGGTTTACCCCACCTTATCATGAAATCAGTGTGGCATGACCGCTCCTCTGGCTTTGTTTGCAATTACACATGCAGTCCTTGCATAGAAATAACATAACAACAAAACAGGTCTCTAATTGCTGGGTGTCTCATAAGCATCGGGCATCTGTGTTCTTGCTTGTCACAACTGTGTATGGTGAAATTCTCAAAGTTCTTTTCGAATTGTGTTGATTGTGTTTGTGCTCTGGCTATTTTGGCTCATGCTTTCCAGCTTTGTGGTTGAGTGTTTCTTCTCCAATATTTCCAAGCCAGAACCAATTTTATGTCACCAAGATACTCTAAGCTATTGTATGGTTTACACAAATATTTAAGTTTGGTTGCAGCTGTTTATTTTCTCCTAATTTGAATATAAGTGTTTTGCATCTCCCTGTTGCCCTATTAAGATTGACAAGACAGCCTTATCTGAGGTAGCAATGAGCTATCTGGTTATTCTGCTAATTGGCTGAATTCTTTTCCTGTTTGAGTCTTGGACTCATTAGCTTCTGCTTTGTGGTGCTTTTCTGACTGACATAATCAGGTATGGTGGTCTCACTGGGGTATGGTAATACAAATGAATCAAGGTCTGGAACACAGACTATGCAAGCCACTACTTTGCTATTTTACATTTCACTACCAAAATAAGTTTTAAAAATTAAAGTATGTCTGACTCAATAACGAACTCCAATGGAGAGCAGAAGAGTGTGTGCTCTGGTGATTTAGGGAGTCTGAATTTATTTAGGATCCCGAGTTATGACCAAAACGTAAACATTGTGATTAACAGAGACAAGAACATCTCACCTTCATGAACTTGTCTAACTCTTTTGTGGATCACAGCCATTTTGACTTTTACCACATCACACACATTCCACAATGTGTGGCACAGAAAGGTATTCTCTCCTGTTATCCATTGCTTTATTTTCTTTTCAGCAGTAATCCCCAGTTCTTACATTTCGGATGGACTAGACAATCATTATACAGGATAGGTGTGCACCATGGATTTATATAATGGCATAATGATATTTTCTGTTTTTTCTTTTGTCTTTCTTGTTTTCCTAGGAAGGAAATGTAACACATTCATTGCAGACAGTCATTCTCCCAGTGTCTCCCAGGAGTCTGCAATGAGCCAGAACAGCTCTAACCTCAGTCACACCTACACTTCTGTGCTGAAACACAACGAGCACATCCAATGGCAGGTATTTCTAGACAATGAGAAAGTAATTTAATGAGTGAAAATGTAACACACATGCTAATTTTAAACATTGCAGATGGCATTCCAGCTGAAAAAAGAAAACCTTTAACTAGGGTTTATGAGGCTTTAATCAAAATGAGCCGCTCTTGTGGATTAATTTCCAAGAACTGTAACTGTAAATTGTGTCATTATCACTGAGCTGATAATGTGTTGCTATATTCAGCTTTGGCACTGTGCCAGTTTTCCCAGTGCTGGCTTTATCTTTTTTTTTATTATTATTATTTTTCCAGCTACCTCTGTTGTGCTTTGAAGGACATCTGTGAGTTTCTAGTGTGTACATGTTTTACATTTAAATGCCCCATTTAATGTAGCCCAATTTTCTCACTACATTTTACTGTAGAGCTCCCAAGCACTTGAACTGCAATTGCAGGTGGGAAGTCATTGTCCTACCAGGCTACCTAATGAGTAGAGCCTGACAGCGGTAATGTGCACTGTTATGTTATCTCCTGGTTCATTGTTCTATGTTTTAGTTGTGGAGCTTTGGAGTTATTTCCTTTCTTTGATTTGTCACAGATGCCCTTCATTTATTTAACAGTTCACATCCCTGATGTTTGAGTCCTGGGAAAGATTATACAGGGCTAAGAACTTCAAAGGCAAAACTATAACAATCTTCAACAATCTTTTTTTTGTTTTGCTAACTTCACTCAACATTAGTCAACCACATTCCATTAACACTTATTTCCATTAACATTTGTCAACAGCAACTCCAAAGCAAATAAATAATCCCGCAGCATCAATATAAAATAATTTCAGGATCCTAACAAGCTTTCCTGCCATAGCACACATTTTCTCATAAATTGACAGCAACATTGATAGTTCAGCATTTCCTCATTTTCTCTGCAATTCAAATTCATTAAATGATTCATTCATGTTTCAAGAAACCAACTTCAGGAATTCCTAGACAAACCAGGTTTTGTCAGTTAGGTCACTGCTCTAAAGCATTCCCAGTGAAGAAAGATGCATAATCTGTTGTTTCCTGAGAAATGAGACATAGCTATAGATTTATGTCCACGTTTTTGCTGCCAGGCCACTTGGATTCTGCCTCTTAGAATGGATTAGAGCTGCATTCTCTCAAGTAGGGGTTTCAATATATCATCCAGCTTGCTGATTTCTACCCAACTTCCAGGAAATTTACCTGCCAAATTTGCTTGACCGTGAACAGCAACTTCCAGAGTGGTAAGCAAGGATCAGGCAGGGAATGATGGCAGGAAGCACAAGCATATACATTTCAATTCCTAAGGAAAAATATATAAAAAGCATCTTCAACTAGAACTACCTGGATAAACAAAATTGATTGGAAAAATTAATAACTACTACAAATGTTCCTGACCACAGATCAATGCAAACTCCTGAATAACATCCAGTGATTTAATTCCTATTAATTTAATTCCTATTGGTTTGTGTTACATAGCAGAGCTCTTAAGATACAAACTTATGGCTTGGATTCAGTTCCTTGGCTATACCAGAACCTCTTTTTTTTATTTCACAGAATGAAAAGTAGAAGAAGAAGCAGGAATGCAAGGTCATTGCAAAACTGTGCAAATTAAAGTATAAATTAAAGCCAGCACAATTAAGCTGCTATTTAAGCAGTTAGTAACTATGTGAGCATTTACTTGGTAAAAAGTGATTTTCTGGTTTCCCTGAGAGGCGTGCAGGAAGAGATTTCCATTCAAGTAAATGTAAGTCTCAAATAAGGCTGTACACATATCAGTTTGCACCTACACATTAGCAGAAACTAGCCAAAGTCAGAGCATCTCTGGTTTCCTGTGAACACAGTGATGGCATTTCCACCTTCCAATAACTGAAATAAAACATGAAAACATGATAGATGTCTGAGTGTTTGAACAAGCCACTGCACATGTGATAGAGGGAACTGCCTAATAACTGCCTAATAATTTCAGTCAAAGTTTTCTCCAAGGCTCATTGCCTCACTAGCACCAGTCAGGCACAGGACCTTCTGAGGGCAGAAGATGCCTGGCTCAGTCACACAGAACAACACTTGGTCTCTGCTGGGCTGGGACTGAAGCGAGCCAGTGCTTTCCCATTTCTCCTGCTTCTGGTTCCCACATAAAAGGGGTTATGACCTCCTTGTCTGGGTCATTTGGTACAAGCTCATACCGAGCACAGAGGTACTCTGCAAATGGATATACACAACTGAGGAGCACTGAGTAAGTGTTTGCTAGCTGATGCACACAGCAGACAGCTAGGGCTAACACACTACTAGGCTGAGTGTCAATATGCCCCGCAGCAAAAATCAGTGAGTGTCTGGGGAGCCAGTTGTCCTGGACAAGGCAGGGAAGAGGCATCCTGTGCTGCTCCTTGCAGAAGTCTGACTCCCAGTGCTGCTGAGCCGCTGTGTTCTGAGCCTCTGCTTTTGTTTTCTTCTTATGGTTTAAGGACGGCAATAGACTTCCCCTTGAACCTCTGAGCTGCAGACTATTTTCACTGCAATAATTGTGCATGCCTGTGGTTTCCATGTCATGGCCTTAGCTCAAGCACTTCCTGACAGCTTCCTCTGGCAGGGGGAGCCCAGTCAGGCCACAGCAAAAGCCGAGCTGAGCCCTGAGTTATGGGGAGACAAGGCTCTATGTGGAGGCTGTGCAAGCCCTTCCCTAAGGGATCAAGCATGGATGGAAGCCTGCAGACACCTGCCCTCAGTCTGACTGTCCCCAGAGGGGCAGAAGGAGCTGGGGTGGGTGACACCGGTGGGTGGCAGCTGCCTCACCAGTCAGAGCCCATTTTAGTGGCTTGGATGTTCAATTTCCCTCTCTCCACAGTTGTTCTGGTGTCAAGGAAGAACTTAGAAGGTGGCACAGCAATGCTCCAGGCGTGGCCAGCCTGGCTGGAAAGCTGCCAAGTGGAAAAGGGGTGCTGGTCCACAGGGACTGAACATGAGCCAGTGTGTGCCCAGGTGGCCAAGAAGGCCAATGGTGTCCTGGCCTGTATCAGAAACAGTGTGGCCAGCAGGAGCAGGGCAGTGATTGTCTCCCTGTACTTGATAGTGGTGAGGCCACACCTCCAGTGCTGTGTCCAGTTCTGGGCCTCGCTTTAAAATAGACATTGAGGGTCTGGAGCATGTCCAAAGAAGGACAACAGAGCTGGGAAAGGGTCTGGAGCACAAGTCTGATGAGGAGCAGCTGAGGGAGCTGGGGGTGTTTAGCCTGCAGAAAGGAGATCCAGGAGAGACCTTATCACTCTCTAAGGAGGCTGTAGCCAGGAGGGGGCCAGGCTCTTTTCCCAGATAACAAGTAACAGAATGAGTCAGGTTGCACCAAGGGAGGCTTAGATTGGATTTTGGGAAAAATGTCTTCACAGAAATGGTCAGGCACTGGAACAGGCTGCCCAGGGAAGTGGTGGAGTCATCATCCCTGGAGGTGTTTAAGAGATGTGTAGACGTGGCACTTGGGGATATGGTTTAGAGCTGGACTTGACAGTGCTGGGTTGATGGTTGGACTCGATGATCTTAGAAATCTTTTCCACCCTGAACGCTTGTATGTTTCTGAGCTGCCTCAGAGCTTGGCAGTGACTTCCATATTGGCCTTGTTTTTATTGTATTTTGTGTTTGTATTTTATTCGGTGCATTTTGTGGATTTTTTTATCGCCTTTTTTGGCATAACGAGACGTTTTATTGCACGGCCTGGCGGAGCNAGGTGAGGTCCTTGACATCTCCCAGTTTGGGTAAAATAATTGCTCCAGATGAGGACTTCATGGGTTCAAGCCCCCCTGGAAAAGTATCAAAAAGAGCTGTCAGATCTTGTCAGAGAGATGGGCGGGGGATGGAGGCCGCGGCGCGGGGCTCGGAGCGGGCCGGGGCCGCCATGAGGAGCCGCGCCGAGGTGGACGCCACGCTGCAGACGGCCAAGCTGGACCCGGCGGAGCTGCTGCCGACCGTGCACTGCCTCAGCTTCGGCCCGCAGGCCGGCGCCGGCGAGTGCTGCCTGCTGCAGCTGGAGCCGGGGCTGTGCGCCGAGCTGGAGGCGGGGCGCAGGTAGGGCGGGCGCGGGGAGGGCGGAGCTTTGTCCGGACTTGTATTCTCATTTTTGCCCCTTAAATCCCTGAAAGCTGTCCCGGTTAGAAGCCTGTTGAGTTTGTTTGAGTTTTTTATATGGAAAACTTCCTGCCGTGGGGACTTCTAATCAAAACTCAGAAGATGCTGGAATAGGCTCCCCAGGGAAGTGGTCACAGCACCAAAAGAAACAATTGGGCAGCGCTCTCGGGCACCTGGCGTGATGCTTTGGGCAGGGCTGCACTCGATCTTTGTGGGTCCCATCGAGCTCAGGAGATTCGATGATTCTGTAATCAGACCTATAAATATAAGTTGAGAAAATAGATTTATGTTTCTTAAAGAATCCTGCTGACTCTCGAGGTCTGATGAATGGCAGGGTGCCTACAAAATAGACAAATTGGCAGGGAAGGATGTACAGCACTAGCACGGGCATACAGCAGGATGGTTACGTGTCACCAAACTCTGGACCAAGAGCAGATTCTAGAAAAGGTTTTGACACCACTGTTTGAAATTTCTTCCTTTGCTCCAATGCCGGTGATATAAGAAAAATATTTTAACTTCTACAATATGAGAACTCCCTCTAAAGTGGGTAGTTCTGTGAGATGTATGTTAGTAAGCCCATTCCTATTTAGTGCAATATTGATAAAGTGTCATCTGTTAGAGGCCTGACTCATGTTAAGGACCCCTTGGGGCACAGCTGAGCTGTGTCCATGCATGCAGGCTTTGGGAAGCAAGGGCAGCAGTTTGATTCAATTGAATCTGAGCACTTAAATTGAATCTGAGCACTTCAGTGTAGGCTGGGAGGAGCTGAATGTTCCCCTGCTGTGGTGTTACCACGTCCTCATGAAGAATCTTCACTTAATCAAATATGGGAGCTGAAGAGGGTGGTTTGCATTGTCTCTTTGTCCAGGATTGTTCTAGAAGATGATTTTCTTTCCTGCTTGAAATTACTTGCAAGAAAATAGCTGTGTTTTTGAGAGAGCGTTATTTGAAGGGCTCCACACAATAGACACAGCTTTTGTTTGCTTTCTTCTTTCACAGTGGGCCAGTTTCAGTCCTGTTACAGAGCAACTCTGGTTGTAATCTAATTTCTAAAATTAGTGAGCTGGCTCAGGCATTAAGCATCACTTAATCAGTATTTTAGGGGGGTTGTGTGAATAGGCGTTTGACCAGGCATTCAACTGTGATCTGCATAAAAACTCTGAATGCATGTCTTTTGAGTTTTCCCACACTCAAATGAGAGGGGAAAACATAGTCAATCAGATTAATTGACAATTGCATCTGTATATTTTGGTGTACTGCGACTGCTGCCACCAAACAGAACTGCAGTTTATAATTTCTTTACAAATGGATAAATGTGAAAAAAATCAGACATATAATAGGTGTTCATCCTGAAATAGAGATAAAAATACATTTTATTTTTGTGCTGTTTTTTTTCCAGCCTAGTAATCCGTGGTGAGAAGGATGAACAAGCAGTGTTGTGCAGCAAAGATAAAACTTATGACATGAAAATAGCAGATACCTCAAATATGCTGCTGTTTATTCCTGGTTGCAAAACTCCAGAGGAGCTGAATGCAGAACCAGCATCTTGTAATATTATTCATTCACAGGTATGTCCTTCAGGGTTTTTGTTTGTTTGCTTTAATTCTCTGCTTTCATATTCTCTATAATTTCTTGTATTTTATCCAAGATGCATATGTGAAACCCAGCTGGGATTCAGTTGCCTAAATACAGGCTTCTAATGCCATTTAAGATGCCTTGTGGTGTTGCTCTATCTGCTACTGCAGAAAGACAGGACTCTCCTATGGGTTCTTTATATATTGAACAGCTCCAGGAGGATGTGTTTATAAATGTGCTTTATATAAAGGGCTATTCTATACCTTAGGATGTCCAAAATGGCTCTAGGGCCCTTCTTCAGGCAACTGAACTTTTTCCATAATGTATGATTTATATTGTTTCAAAGAAATTAAAACTTTGGTTTATTTTCAGTCTATAGTAATAACTTGTGGTAGATATTAAAAGCTTTCAAAGAAAATCTAATTTCTCAGTGTTAGCAACTGTTTTTAAAATAAGCTATTTACAGGTTGATTTTTAGGAGTGCTTCCCCCAAAAGGTAGATTTTACCATGTCATGCCTGAATACTATCTTTTAAATACAGAAATTTATTCAAAGGTGGCTCTTTCAACTAGCATATCAAAACATTTGTTGGAGTGAATGATTTTAGAGTTCTCAGTTTAAAGAATTAATTGTTCTCTGCCCTTCTGAAGCACAGTTAAAAATCTATTAAAATAGTTAGGCAAATATTATTAGTTAATTATTTGCTGTAATGGACTTAAGAACATAATTGAGGGGTAATCCTGCTTATCCTTAGATGAACATTATACAACAACATCAGTTCTTCCATGAGATCTAATAAGCTAATGTAAAAAGGTAATTCAATCTGAAGTAGATTAATGAGAAAGTGATATTTGTCCATATAGTCCTTGGTTTTTTGCTACATTTAATGATTTCACTAATCCTCTGAAATCATACATCAGAGAAATGTGATTTTCTTAGGAACTATTTAAAGAGTTTTATTTCTAAGAGCTCTTAAAATAATTTCAAAAATGTTAGGTGGTGCATTGACACAGCAAATTGTGAAACATAGCAAAAGATATTCTGTGTACTCAGTACTTTGGGGGTTCAGTGCTTTTCACTTGCAGTCTTGGTGCTGATCTTTGTACAACTTGCAAGGCTGATACTTGCAGCTAAAGCAACTGTGATTCTGTTCACCTCACAGAGCCCAGCTCAGGTTATGAGCTTTGGGATATAAATTAGAATTACTAATTTTCTTTTCTATGCAGAGTATCTTTTTATNGATTCTGTTCACCTCACAGAGCCCAGCTCAAGGTTATGAGCTTTGGGATATAAATTAGAATTACTCTTTTTTTTTCTATGCAGAGTATCTTTTTATTTGTTACCAAATTGCTCAGAAAACAACTTGGCAGGAATAAAGCCTAATACTTAAGTAAATGCTGTTTTATGTGGAGTGTGGAAGTTTATTAGGAAATCAGTGTTTACCTGAATTTTTTGCCAAGCCACCTATGGAATAGTTAGATTAAAATGGAGACATTTCTCTGTATTAGAATTTCTGTAGGATTTCTTTTATATATAGGTGGTTTGTTTATAGCTGGCTGAAATGGAACATTATTTTAACATTTTAGCTGCCTTTTTTTTTTATGTAATGGAGGACTTCTAAAAAACCCCAAGCACTTAGGGTATTTTTAAGAACTATCTACAGATTTCTCCATGGAAACTTTTTTTACAAGGGCCTAGTGACTGGGTCAGGAGTCACAAAGCTGGAGTCTGTCCTGCCTCTGCCATTCTGTTCCCATTTCTGTCAGTCTGGTAAACAGAAGTGGTGCTGAAAGGCCTCCAATGCTCTGTCCTCTTCAAAGAATCTTCCAGGAAGTCCAAGCTGTGAAACACCTCAGGATTACTCTGAAAGTAAAGCTTTGGTAGGTTAGTGTTGAATCAAGTACACCCAAGCTTCCTGCTGTTTGCTCTTTTTTGTGTTGAATCAGGACAAAGAACAGAGGTGTCTTGTCAATCAACAGTGGCTTTTTAGTCTTCAGTGTCTGTGGTAAATTTTTTATTGAAAACATTGCAATGATTGCTTTGTCTTTAAATTAGTTACCCTATTAATAGTTCCTTGTTTTCAGTGACTAGATTAACACTTTTTGCTGATTATTTTTGGTAAGCAGCTTTGAATCCAGATGGTATGTTAAAATGTTTTGAGTCACTGTTTTTTTGTGTAGATTGCTGGTTTCTCCAATAATTACTGGGAATTAAGGAGATGTCGACCAAAACTGAAGAAATTGAGGAAGCTTTTAATGGAAGATCCATATGAAGGGCCTGATAGTCAGAAAGATCAGACTTCGACATGTTCAAAGGTAACTCAGCTACATAAATGGCTTTCTTCTAATTGGTAATGAGCAATTAAAGTGAAGATACATTCTTAAGTAGAACAATACCTTTTCTCACATGATTCACAGTGTTTCTTTGTGTTCATTTTTTAAGCCTTCTATTCTAAACAAATTGGTTGTTTTTAGCACTTCCAGTGAGTACAGGTGGAGCAACTTTTTGTCAGTAAAAAGAGGAAAATGAAGTACACAGAGACTGAGGATTTCCCTTTTCATATGGAAAGTTTCTTGGAGGACAATCTTCAGAACCTTTTCTAAATTCCTTGAGGGTTATATGACTATGAAGGTATAACACAGCCTTTCCTCCTTCTTTGAGTCTGTCATGTGTGAGGTCAGAGCACAGCCATGTCTAAGTCACTTGCCAATCAGTAAGTTGTGATAACAAGGAGAAGAAGGGAGTTGAAGAGAGTAATAGGGATGATACAAGGCATAGAGTAAGACTGACACTACAAAAAGGGAAAACACCAATAAAATCGTGTCCTGCTGTCCTATGATGTTTCCAGGAAATTCAATTGAGGACCTAAAGAGTAATGGAGAGACCTGGACTGTGCAGCATACAATCTCAGATAAAAGGCTGATAAAAATTCGGGGGTTTTGTTCGTTTGGTTGGTTTTCCTTTTGACTTGAAAATCAGAAATAGTTGCTCCCAAGTATTTTCTGCTGAGGCTTGATTTAAGCTGACACCAACAAGTCTGCATGTGCTTGGATGTGCAAACATAGATGTTACTTTTATCCCTGGGAGATACATGATGCTTCTGTCTTCTTGGATGATTAATAGACTGATTTCTGAGCAGTTTCAGAATCTTGCCCTCAGCACTGCCTACCTACTCTGATGTAGGCATAGAAGGACATACAGCAAAATAAGGGATGGCAAAGGTTAAAGGGCTTAAATTATCCAGGAATTATAAGCATTGACAAAGACTAGCAACATGAAAAAACCCATATGAAATAATATTTATTCACAATATTGAATGAATATTATGAAAACATGTCCATGTCTCCCAAACATTAGTGCCTAGTTTGAGGACTGATCACCATTTATTTTGAAGGAGAAGATATTTCCTCTATGAGCTTACTGGAGAACAGCTGATAAATGTAGGTGTTATCTGATAAATGTGGACAAGTCTTAACCTTGCCTCTGGTGGAACTCCTTAATGAATCTGAAAGCTGTCCAGGGGAAAGCTCTTTCCTATTGGACTAATTCTTACTGAAATCCTCAACAATGTATGTGTAGTAATGATTTCCACTGTGTTGTTTGCTTACACATAATATTTATCAAGTGCTGACAACTAATAGGCCACCTTTCATCTGTTTGAAAACAAATTACTCTCTTTTGTGTGGTTTTCAGGACTGTATCATACACAGAGGACTCCAGCAAAAGAATCATAAGGAACTTTGGCACTGTAAGGGAGCCTGATGCATAGTGATATGATTTAGCAAAGTAGAGGAAAACTTATAAATAGGCTAGTACTGAATTTTACAGTGAAATAACAGGGCATACTCACGTGACCACAGACATCTGATAAGAATAAGAAACATATTAAATACATTATCTGGAAGTTGCTGGTGTGGACATGGTGCAAGTCAAGCTATTCATTTTATGTTTGCAAGGGCAATGCAGCTGATGAAAGCATCAGAGCTGAGAGCAGTGATGCCTTCAGAAAAGCTGTTGGGGTTTCTGGGCTGGCCTCAAAGCAGGAACAGACACCAAGGACTTCTGTGCAAGGCATCTGAATGGCAGTGTTTAACTTTCAAACACACCTACTGATTTGGGGATCTTTTTGCTCTCAGTTGCTAGCAGTGTTTTTTTAAGTACTGTATAATATGGTCAGCCTTCACTGACATACTGATGGGAGCCTGGCCTGGTGATATTTCAGCATACTCCCTAGTAGGAGTAGCACAGCAGGAAGTGGAGACTTTTCTGTATTTTTCAAATGTTTTTTGAACATATGGATGTTCCAAACTTAGTGCTGGTTTGTTCCATTTGTGTTCCCATAGTGTCATAGATCTCAATCCAGTACTTAATCCGGTGTTTTTCTTTCTGATAGGAAATATTCTTAAGCCATAATCAATAGAACTTTAATATTAGAGTTGAATAAATAGGCTGTAATGTGAATAAAGGAATTGATTCATCCCTTTTTCTTATGGATTGAAGTCTGTTATGTCTTCCATTTACTTCAGTCCTTCTGATACCTTCTGTTCCACCCATGTCTTTAGTGCAGTGTCCCACAGCACCTTCCCATCTCACCACATAACTGTTGTGCAAGGAGGTGTTTGTGTTGTGGCTGGGTCTGTGCTGTGTGTGTGCCAATTGATTAGCAGGCACCACAACACAACATGTAACTCTTGAGGTCATGGGGGAGGAGGCTTTCCTTCAATGGAGGTAAGTTCAGGTTCTGACTTCAAAAGTGATAAGTGATTTTTGCTTTTCTTTGAATCTCACAGATTGAAGTGTGTGATTTCAGGAAAGCCAGAACACATTCACTTTTCATTTTTGCTGGGATACTTTACTTAAAATGCCTGCTTGTGCTAGTTTGACATTCTGGGAATACAGGTATATCACTCCTGGCACAAAGACTTTTCTGTAATTAGACTGGGTTTTATATTGAGTAACACTTTGAGAAAATGTTTTAAGTTACAGGAAAAGCTTCAGAGAGTGTGGTAAACGTTAGGAGGTTCAGAGTCTGGGGAAAAAACATCTATCTTTCCTTCATTATAGCTTATAATGCATTTGCATGGTTGCTGAAGCACAGGACTAGTGAGAATAACCTCTTCTACTTCCTTTTTTTCCCTTGTTGCAGTATACAACAGAAGATTTGTTAAATCTGATTCAAGCAAGTGAAGAAGAAATACTTCACCAATTGCAGGTTATAGATGCCTGCAAAGTTGAAGGTATTTGTATCTAAACAATATTATTGCCTGTGAGGAAATAACCCTGCTATTTCCCCCAAAATAATGTCTCCTTTTTCTAAGGCCCATTCCATATCCTCATCTTCCAAGGTGAAAGTTACTTTAGAGTTTTTAGATTTGCTTCCATCTATTTCCTCTGCTGCTGTGAATCTGATCAGAAGGATAAAGCTGAGCAGGCACTTTCTCTTCCCAGGATGGGTCCTTCTTTGCTGCTACAAGCATCAGAGTATCCCACCCACAGAGTGAATATTTTTTATCTGGTGACCCTCTCCATGAGTGAGTGGGTACTGCTTTCAGTAGTTCTAGAGGCAAAAAAAGCTGATTCTTAGGTAAGCCCAGCCTTTTCATAGTCCTTCTTTCCTCCCAGTCAGGGTTTAGCTCAGTGTCTTCCTACCATGTGAGGCAAGGCTTGAGCAAGTGCCTCACCTTGGAACAGGTCCTAACCATCCTTTAGTTGGCCATGCCCAGACCCTCACTGGGACACAAGGGGATGGTAGTCCTAGAGTCCTGCACTGATACAGAACTGTGCTCTGGAGGTTGTCAGGTCCAAACTCTTGCTTTTGAACAGGCCCAGCTTGGAGATGTCTGCTCACAGCCTTGGCTGCTTGAGTTCTGAGCATTTCCAAGAATGGAGTTTGCATGCTCTCTGTCAGGGTGTTCCAGTGTTGGACTATCTACAAGGGGAAGAAAATTCTGGTTGCCATTTGGGATTTCCCTGGTTGCAAACTGCACTTGTTTCCTCACGTCCCATGGCTGTGCACCACTGGGAGTCATTCTGCTCCATAATCTCTGTACCATCCACAAAGTCCAGCAAAGGTCCCACAGATGACTCCCCTTGTCAGTGACACCTGCACAGCACCAGTGCACCAGATCTGTGCTTTGTCATGTCTGGATTTTTGTGAACTTGCCTGAAGCTGACCTGTTGCTTTGTAGGGCCAATGTGGCCAGTTCTGTTCACACAGTTCTGTGCCTGAACTAATTACTAGTTTTTCCCTGTCTGATTTATCTTGGAATGGGATTTGTAGTGTCTTGGCATCTGTGGCAGTTAATCTGCTAAAGAATTAAAAACAATTGAGATAATTAAGATTTCCATATGCTCATATTTAGTTCTTTTTCTCAGTTTTAATCCTGAAAAAGGCACAATGATGCTGCACTTTGTAAAGGTGTGACCTGAATGTCCAGACTCCTGTAATGTAATTTAATGGCGATAGAATTAAGGTGTTAGTGTTTCCCTTTTAAGAGTGTTTTGTGGTGCTCTGTTTGGCAGGATATTGGAGAATTCTAGAATTTGACTATGAGATGAAACTCTTGAATCATGTGACTCAGCTAATAGACTCAGAGTCCTGGCCTTTGAGTAAGGTTCCTTTATGCATCTGCCTGGAAGAACTTGGATCACTAGAACCCAGGTAAGCAATTATTTTTAGTACTTAGAATTGCCTACATTCACTGTTAACTATCAGTAATTACAATATTTGTTAACTGTTTATCAGAATTATAATCTTGCAAATCTAGATTCTAGTTACCATGGTGTAAATGATACGTTTTCTTTGTTTCTAAAAATATACAAGAGAATTTTTAGACGTAAGTTACTAAACTGATTTCAGTGTCTACTGGTAGTATTTCCTTTGTTTCAATAGTAGAAACATTACTGCTGAATTGTAAATTATAGGAATAGCATGTACTTATGCTGTAAATTACTGACCATCTGGAAATACCTGTTCTGAAGCTATAGCTAGCCAAAGATGTTTGGTTTATGTGTTGCATACTATCTGAGATGGAGGTATGTTTTCTGGTGTAATGCTGGCAATTCAGAATGTAAGGGTTGAAGTCATGATTACCATTCAAACAAAGTCTTAAGTTTATAATATGTTGCATTTTCCATTTATTTGGCTTTTGGCTCAAAAAGAGATCTTGCTTTAGTGTCTGCAGTTATGTTATCATTTTATCCCAGAGTTCTAGAAAAATGCCTACTATTCAGTAAGGGATAATTAACTTTCAAATTTCTGACTTGCATCATGGGATCATTCAGATCATCAAGTCCAAGCATGAACCCAGCACTCCCAAGTCCAGCACTAAACTATGTCCCTATGTGCCACTTCTACACTGCTTTTAAATACCTTCAGGGATCACGACTCCAGCACTTCCCTGGGAAGCCAATTCCAGTGCTTGACAACACTTTCCATAAAGAAATTTTTTTTATATCCAATCTAAATCTGTGGCCATTTCCTCTTGTCCTGCCACTTGGTATCTGGGAGAAGAGGCCAACCCTGTACAGCCTCCTTTCAGGGAGCTGTGAGAAGGTCTCCCCTGGGCCTCCTTTTCTCCAGGCTAAACACCCCCAGCTCCTTCAGCTTCTCCTCATCAGACTTGTGCTGCAGACCCTTCCCCAGCTCCATTGGCTTCTCTGGACATGCTCCAGCCCCTCAATGTCCTTCTTGAAGTGAGGGGCCCAGAACTGGGCACAGGATTTGAGGTGTGGCCTCACCAGTGCCCAGTACAGGGGGACAATCACTGCCCTGCTCCTGTTGGCCACACTGTTTCTGATACAGTTCTTCCTCACTGGAAAGAAGGGATATTGCAAGAGTCTCTTTTCCTGATTTTATTTATGCATTTTAGTCTTTGCTAGTTATAATTAGAAAGTGGAAGAGACTTTTGGGGTTGACAGGCTAAATCAAATCCCATCTGTCACCTGTCCCCTTGTTCTTCTTTTACTTCTAATTTTTTATCACTTTATTTATTTCACACACAAAGATGTGTCTCATCATCTATTCTATTTGATTTATGTTTTTCTCCATACCTGTTCCTTAATCTCCTTGCTAACTGTTTCTGTAGTGTCCTAATGAACAGTGTTAAAACTTGATTTATCTTTTTTTTTTTTCCAGAGAAATGATAGAACACATTCTTGTAAGCTATGGCAGAAAATATGTTGATGATGGTAAGTTTGGGAAAACTTGCATGGTTTAACTCTGCATAACAGGAGTAGTTATTAATAAGGAAATACAGATTTTTGTGAAGGATGGCCCGAACAGATGAGTTTGATACAGTGCCAGTATAATGAGGGAGCAAACTAGGCTAAAAAACAGTACAGTTGTTACATGAAGTTCATAGGAAAAAAGGCTATTAAACTGTACCAGATACTAGGGAAAAATCGTGAACAGCCATACTGGGAGTGAGTTATTAGGTGTGTACAAGCCATAATTTTGTGTCTATAGAGAGATCACCAAAAAAATTTAGATAACATCTCCTGTAGATGCCCTAGGAGGTCTCAGATATTTAAGCAATTAATTGTGCTGTTGTGAATAGTCAGTGGCATGAATTCAGGCTGCCTGCAGTAGGTATCTGCCTTCAATTCCTTGAACTGCACCACAGGATCAGTTGGTTGTATTGATTAAATTTCCACTGTCCACCTCAGATATAATACTGCAGTGCCTTAATCTCAAGCTGAATTCTTCCCCACAGTTGCTTTCATCTCACCTTTGGCTGAAGTGAGAGTTGCACTCAACCTTAAAGGACATGGGAAATTAATTGGAGTGACAACAGCCTGTTGTCTTCATGTACTTAAGCAGGTTGCACAAGGAACAAGTCTGAATTACAGATGGCTGAGAAAATAGAAGGAATTGTTTATACCTGATTTTGTTCAGAGAATTTTAGCTAAGTCAGTATGAGAGAAAATGAATTCCTATCTCTTAATCATCTCATAAGGGTGATTAAAGAAATGAAAGTTGTCAGTTGTTTAAGCAAATGCTTTAATACAAGCCATTCAGAAATAGGAATGAAAGCTGTAGAGGAAATGGTGTACTGTGAAGGGGAGAAAGATGGAGGGCAAATATATTTATTGGTATTAATTAATATTGTAGTTGGGACAGTGCTGCTGTATTCTGCATAATTTGTTCTTGAGAATGGGAAGATACCATAATTAATCTATATTAAAACCAAGTCAGATTACTTCCTGAGGAAAAGAAAAAAGAAGATGCTTGGTGTATAGAAGACTGTAGAACAGAATGGAAATATGAGGCTGTTGTCTGTTCTTTTATCAAAAGGCAAGAACCCAAGATAACCTAATTTTTGCTTCTCACCAGGGGAGGTTTACTTTGAAATGCATGAAGATAAAATATGCAGAGCTATAGCACAAATGCTTTTGCAAAATGCAGTTAAATTCAATCTATCAGAGTTTGAAGAAGTCTGGCAACAGAGTGTCCCTGAAGGGGTGACAACAAGGCTTGATCAGCTTAAGGTAAACACATAAAGAAGTATGGATTCTTCTGTGAGTAGGCTGTAACTGATGTGTCATGTAGATTTTATCCATTACTGGATAAAATCTGTGTTGTTTCTGTCAGCTTTTGAGTTCTAGTACACTTTATGACATCTTGTATGAGCACAGTAGTCTGGAATCATGATAATTCAGGTTTTTGTAACTCTGGCATGTTTCTCTGCTTGAAGAAAGGTTGCAGCTGTACAGTTACTGCTTGTAAATGTGACTGGAACAGAAGCTGAAGCTGTTGTTGAACAGACTGTAGTGACAGCCAGTAGAGCAGCAAGCACTTTGGGAATCCTTTTGCTCAAAGGAGGCAGAGAGATGTTGGAAGCCAATGGATTCTCCTTTCCTTACTGTCATAAAGGAAATTATAAATACTGCCTGTAAAGCAGTGCTTTGACATTTCTTCACTTTGCCTCTGGTAGTGCAGTTCTAGAAGCTTTGGATGTGCAAAGAGCAACTTGTAGGAAGCAAGCAACAGAAAGGAAGTTTAATTGTTTTGTCTATACCTAACATTTCTCCCTGATGCTGATCGACAGGGCTTGGCTCTTGTGGATAAAAGTTCAAGACCAGAGACCATCTTTCTGCTGAAAGTGGAAGACTTACCTGAAGACAACCAAGAAAGATTCAACAGCTTATTTCGCATACGGGAAAAGTGGACAGAAGTGGATATTACCCCTTATATACAGTAAGGATCTATTTCTTTTTATTAAAATGTAAATAGTATTCTTCCCATTTTCCATAGCTGCCTTCTGATGAGCTATTGTTGCCTCAGCTGCTGTAACTTTGCATTTTAAATGAATATGACTTCTGTATTAATAGAACACTCTGGACTGGGATCCATAACTCTTTATTTCAATGTGTGTAAAAAGCTGATCCTACTGGATTTAAATGGGTGACAGCTCTCTTTTTTGATTAAGGCAGACTTAATTCAAAGGCTAAACTCCTGACATTTACAATCAGTCTCTATGTTGTCAACACTAGAACTACAGAGCAATAGTGCTTCCTGTGCTGTGTCCTTTGTTCCTTTGGTGGGTAAGACTGAGACTGCTGCACTATCTGGAACACCCAGCTGTGGTAAATGTGGGCAGATGTTGATGGTAACCCAGACATAACTGCATCAACCCTTTGAGGGGCTCTAACTTCACTTTAATATAACTGAATAGTTCAAAGCTAACTGTTTTGCTACATTGCAAACTCTTTCGAGAACAGTAATAAAACTCCCCCTAAAAACCAAAATTCTTGTTTCTGAAGTAAAAATGTAGTTTTGCCTGTTGCCTAAATGTCAAGGTAATTTAAAGCATTATGTGACAGTTACAGTAGGTTGGGCTTTTTTCCTAATATCCTAATGCAGTTTATTGCTGGAGTTACAAGTGTATCATGGATTAGATTTGTGTGAGAATATCTCTTAATGCCAATGTAATCTGCTTTATTTCCTCTTTAGAGACTTGTGTGCAGAGAAACAGACTGTTGGTGCTCTTCTGACAAAATATGCTCGCTGCTCAATGCTGAATGGTGTCAAAGTTTATAATTCTAGAAGACCCATCTCTTACTAAGTACTGTTTGAAGAACTGAGGATACTGAATGTAGTAACAGTGAATGTTACCTGCTGCTGCCTTCTGGGGAGAAGAGTTGCCAACCAACATTATACAGTGTACATGAGTTTAAGCAGCTAAGCTACTTGAACAAGTTTTCTGCTCACCTAAAAGGGGTATGAGGGCATTTGTGGCCCCTAAGGAAGGATAGTTCAGCTCACCTTCCTTTGCCCAACTTCTTTTTCCTTTGTGTCTGGTTAAGCCAGGAGCCAAGCTACTTCTTGAATACACTTCATCTGTTTATCCCTAAGTCTGACATGAAAATTTAAAACGTCCTTGATAATTAAATCAATTGAATTGATTTAAATAACAGAATGGAATTTTTAGTCTTTTGCCCATTAGTGACCATTCTTAAAGATTCAGGTTTCCTTGCAGTGTTGACATTTTGAATAGCACAGACCTCACCAAGCTCCTGAACAAAGCATTCCTGATTGAGACTACAGTAGTCTTGAAAAGTGGTTCTTTTTATGGTTATGTCTGTGAACACCATTAGCAAAAGCACGTGACACTTTAATACTTGGCAGAATGGCCTTTTATATATTACAGAAAACCCAAATTGTAGTGAAGTGTTAATTTAAGAGAGTAGTGTTGGGCATTGTTGTTAAGAGTTTCCTATAAACAGTCATTAAAATGTAGCTGAGGTAAAACCAATGCTTTACAAAAGACTACTTGTTCTTTATTGAAAAGAACTTACAAAACTGTACTACAATTATTTTTTTTAAACTTTGTTACAGCAAATAACTGCACACAGAAATTGTGCCTTAAAAACAGTACAATATTGTTCTGTGTAGAGCAATGAAACAGGATATTTCTGTGAAACAAAAAATATTTCATAAACAGTGCTTTATCCCAGCGGTGAAGTAGTCCTAGAGTTTATGTAAAACAATTTTGCGTGTGTTACCATTCCACGTGTTCAGTGCTCCTGATTAGATTTTTAGGACGTTCAAAATGAAATTATGCTTTCAAACTCCATCAGTGTCTTCGGTGCAAGCATTTATTTTAACACAAACTAGACGAATCGAAACTTATTTACAACAGAACACTTGGTTATGAAGAAAGTTCTTTTCGTGACCGTCAGCGGCGGCGGTGCCGCCCCAGAGGCCGCGGGGCCGTTGCTGCGCGAGCCCGTGTGGCGCCTCCCGCGCGCGGGCTGCTCGCGCCGCCC